>CAMRHE010001322.1:0-133036 GCA_947044405.1 Leptodactylus fallax
TAGTAGTATATTCTTGTACATAGGTTAGCAGTATTATAGTAGTTATATTCTTGTACATAGGGGGCAGTATTATAGTAGTTATATTCTTGTACATAGGGGTAGTATTATAGTAGTTATATTCTTGTACATAGGAGTAGTATTATAGTAGTTATATTCTTGTACATAGGAAGTAGTATTATAGTAGTTATATTCTTGTACATAGGAGCAGAAAGAGAAACATATTATAGTAGTTATATTCTTGTACATAGGAGGCAGTATTATAGTAGTTATATTCTTGTACATAGGAGTAGTATTATAGTAGTTATATTCTTGTACATAGGAGCAGTATTATAGTAGTTATATTCTTGTACATAGGATGTAGTATTATAGTAGTTATATTCTTGTACATAGGAGCAGTATTATAGTAGTTATATTCTTGTACATAGGAGCAGTATTATAGTAGTTATATTCTTGTACATAGGAGTAGTATTATAGTAGTTATATTCTTGTACATAGGGGGCAGTATTATAGTAGTTATATTCTTGTACATAGGAGCAGTATTATAGTAGTTATACTCTAGTACATAGGGGCAGTATTATAGTAGTTATATTCTTGTACATAGGGGGCAGTATTATAGTAGTTATTCTTGTACATAGGAGCAGTATTATAGTAGTTATATTCTTGTACATAGGAGTAGTATCATAGTAGTTATATTCTTGTACATAGGAGTAGTATTATAGTAGTTATATTCTTGTACATAGGAGTAGTATTATAGTAGTTATATTCTTGTACATAGGAGCAGTATTATAGTAGTTATATTCTTGTACATAGGAGCAGTATTATAGTAGTTATATTCTTGTACATAGGAGTAGTATTATAGTAGTTATATTCTTGTACATAGGGGGCAGTATTATAGTAGTTATATTCTTGTACATAGGAGCAGTATTATAGTAGTTATATTCTTGTACATAGGAGTAGTATTATAGTAGTTATATTCTTGTACATAGGAGCAGTATTATAGTAGTTATATTCTTATACATAGGAGTAGTATTATAGTAGTTTTATTCTTGTACATAGCACTATTATAGTAGTTATATTCTTGTACATAGGAGGTAGTATTATAGTAGTTATATTCTTGTACATAGGAGTAGTATTATAGTAGTTATATTCTTGTACATAGGAGCAGTATTATAGTAGTTATATTCTTGTACATAGCAGCAGTATTATAGTAGTTATATTCTTGTACATAGGAGGAGTATTATAGTAGTATATTCTTGTACATAGGAGCAGTATTATAGTAGTTATATTCTTGTACATAGGGGGCAGTATTATAGTAGTTATTCTTGTACATAGGAGCAGTATTATAGTAGTTATATTCTTGTACATAGGAGCAGTATTATAGTAGTTATATTCTTGTACATAGGGGGCAGTATTATAGTAGTTATATTCTTGTACATAGGAGCAGTATTATAGCAGTTATATTCTTGTACATATGAGGTAGTATTATAGTAGTTATATTCTTGTACATAGGAGTAGTATTATAGTAGTTATATTCTTGTACATAGGAGCAGTATTATAGCAGTTATATTCTTGTACATAGGAGCAGTATTATAGTAGTTATATTCTTGTACATAGGGGCAGTATTATAGTAGTTATATTCTTGTACATTGGAGCAGTATTATAGTAGTTATTCTTGTATATAGGAGGCGTTATTATATATATTTTTTCCCATGTGATTTGTGCGGTGATTACATATTGTGTGTATGATTGTGAAGGATTTGCCGATTATTCAGTTCTTTCTGAGTAGATTTCTATATAATGAGTCCAGGGTTCGAATCCTGCCAAGGACAACATCTGCAAGGAGTTTGTATGTTCTCCCCGTGTTTGCGCGGGTTTCCTCCGGGTACTCCAAAGACATCCTGATAGGGAATATAGATTGTTCGCCCTATATGGGACAGTGACTGTCAATGTCTGTAAAGCGCTGCAGAATATGATGGCGCTATATAAGTAAGCATAATAAATAAATAATATTGAGTGTGTTTCTTGGCGTCTATAATCTTACTCCTAGAACTCTTCCATGTTTCGTCTCCCTCTCAGGTTTATTCCTGTTTTAATGATATAATGAATGAAAAGTTCTACCGTAGCTCAACAATGACTCAGGATAGATCTCTGCTTGCTGTCATTCCAGGACAAAAAATATATGGATATAGAAGATTTCTTACACTGTAACAAACCATCAGATGTGTCAGCAGGATAAGAAATCAGGCGATACCTTATAGAGGATAACTGAGTATATTTATAAGTAAGCTTTCAGGAGTACTCGCTCCCTTCATCAGACATGGTGTGATACAAGAACTGAAAATTCACAGATTTTTATACACATGGTTTTCAAAGCATTTTAGAGTCCTTAAAAAAAATTGCAATCTAAGTAGAGAAGTTATTTACAACAGGTCAAAAAAACAGTCTGGAAACTTGTGGTGCGTGACGGAGGGGTCAGTAATTCTTGCTGTTATCTGTTTGCTATCAGGAGGTGATTTGTGACCCTCACAGGTCACACATAGTGTGATTTGAAGCTGGCATGAATATTGAGTTCAGTTCATGGTTCAAACATAGTGTGACATGAAGCTGGCATGAATATTAAGTCCAAATTGCAGAGTTTGAAATTTTTGCATAAATTTATACTCCATTTCTTTTCTTTTCTCCTGTGTCTTAAAATGTCCCATTAAAACCACAACCCGCAAATCTTCAATAGAGTGGTTTTCTCCGGAGAAATGTGCAGCCACTGGGAGATCGGTTCTGCTGTTATTAATGGTGGATCTGTGTGAGTTCATGCGCTGACTGAGTCTCTGCCCTGTTTCCCCCACATAGAGGCCTGTGGTGGGACATTGCACACACATTATGAGGTACACCACATTGGAGGACCTGCAGGAAAATGTCCCCCTAATTCTGTGCACCTGTTGTGACTGTGGGATAGGTACACTGTCAGCGGTGTGGATGTGCTTGCAGGTCATGCACCTTTTATGTAGGCAAGGTGAGGCGCCATTTTCAGTTGGAGCGTTCAGGGCACTCCGGACGATAATGCGCCTCAGGTTTGGTGGTTGTCGAAAGGAGAGGAGAGGGGGGACTGGAAATATGTCCTTGAGTCTGTTGTCCCTATGTAGCACAGGTTGGAGCTCCTTGGCAATCCTTCGTAGGATCTCCAGCTGTGGGTTGTAGGTGACAACTAGGGGCACTCGGGCTTCTTTCTGGGTCTCTCTATATGTGAGCAGACTGTCTCTGGTAATGGCTGCCGCTTTGTTTAATTGGTTGTCTGTCACTTTTGGTTTGTATCCCAATCTGAGAAATTTCATCCTCAGATCCAGGAGGTGCTTGTCCAGGTCTGTTTTGTCGGAGCAAATACGATTGTATGGTATAGCCTGGCTGTAAATGATAGATTGTCTTGTGTGCTTGGGGTGGAAGCTGTCGTTTCTCAGGTAGGCCGTTCTGTCTGTGGGTTTGTGGTATATTGATGTGAGTAGCCGGTGGTCTTTAATGTATATTGTGGTATCCAGAAAGTGAATTTCACTCCCTGAATAGCTAAGTGTAAGGTTGATGGTCGGGTGAAAGTCATTGAAGTCATTATGGAATTGAAGTAGGGCCTCCTCACCTGCAGTCCAGATGACAAGGATATCATCGATATAACGGAGGTAAATCATAGGTTTGGTGGCGCATGTTGATAAATATGTTCCTTCCATTTCTGCCATAAAGAGATTTGCATATTGGGGTGCACATCTGGTCCCCATCGAAGTTCCCATTCACTGTAGATATAGATCCTCTCCAAAGGTAAAATGGTTGTGGCTAAGGATGAATTGTATGAGCTGCGTTACTGGTTCTGTTGGGAGGTTTTGTTTTGCCAGGTGTACCCGACATGCTGCAACTCCATCCTTGTGGGGAATGTTAGTATACAGGGATTCCACATCCATGGTGGCCAAAATGGTACCCTCAGGTAGAGGGCCCAGGGCATTCAGTTTGTTAAGAAGGCCAGTGGTGTCCTGGATATAGCTTGGAGTATCCCTGACAAGGGGTTTTAGGAGATTTTCCACCCAACCTGAGATGTTTTCTGTCAGTGTCCCAATGCCAGAAATGATAGGCCTCCCAGGGTTGCCATCTTTGTGTATCTTTGGGAGCATATAGAAGCAGCCCGGCCTGGGATCTTGGGGGATAAGTCCTTTTACCTGATTCTGGATCTGGACTGGAAACTCCTTGATCATACTCTTTAGTTCTTTCATATAGGCCTCTGTGGGATCACTTCCAAGTTTGGACATTTTAAGACACAGGAGAAAAGAAAAGAAATGGAGTACAAATTAATGCAAAAATTTCAAACTCTGCAATTTGGACTTAATATTCATGCCAGCTTCATGTCACACTATGCATGAACCATGAACTGAACTCAATATTCATGCCAGCTTCAAATCACACTATGTGTGACCTGTGGGGGTCAAAAATCACTTCTTGATAGCAAATAGAAAAAAGGAAGAATTAGTGACCCCCCGGTGTGGGTGGGGAAGTTTCCGGATTGTTTTTTGGGTTTGTGGGGAAAAATTTTTTTTTTAGAGTGTTATTTTTTTTTTGGAGGTTTTAAAATTTTTTGAAAAAGTGTGGGGTAAAAAATTGTTTAATTTTTAGTTTTTGGTTTGGGTGTTTGTTGGTGGGGGGGGGGGGGGCTTTTGGGAAGCTTATTAATAAAAATATGTAGTTGGCTTTTAGAAGGTTTGTTTTTTTTTTTTTTTTTTTTTTTTTTTTTTATGGGTTGTGGGGGAGGATAATAATATTAGTTGTGGGGGGTGGGGAGGGGGGGAGGTGAGGAGGTGTTTTTTGTTTGGGGGGGAGGGGGTGGAAAAGAAAGGGGTTGACACACATGGTCTTGGAGTGTTGCGGAGCTTCCTCTTCCACAGTGGAAGTTTCTTTGCCGTCTCTTGCAGCCATGTTGTGCACCCCATCATAAGATGGCGTCCATTACTGTGCCCCTTGCTGATGCAGCACTGCTCATCTTCCCTGCCCGCTGTTGTGTGCTCCATGGAGCGCTGGGCCATGGACAGGTCAGAGTTGTGCGTTTCTTGCTGCCTCTTCATGCCCAGCGGTCAGAGCTCGGTACCACCAGCTCATGTATCAACAAGGTAAGAATCCTGGCTGAGGGCCAGATGCTCTCGGGGCCATGAATTCCTATCCACCGGGGTGGACTTTATGCGGCTTTTTGGGATTTGGAGAATATTTAGCCCTCAGAAATATTTAGGTCACATTTATAGTGAGAAAGCGCAGAGTCCGGGGAAGTGATGGAGACGAAAGAGCAAGGAATGTGGGAGAGAGTCACAACAAAGAGCAGAGCGACCAAAATCACCGCAGGGTGTCAGCCGGGCACCTGGGAACTGTGCAGCTCTCCTGCTCTCTGGTGTCAGCCATTTCCCTTTTGGTAGGTTCTGATCATAAGTCATGTTAGCACAGTCTATTACTATCTGTTATCAGCCACGTCAGGAGAGGAGAGGCTGACTGTAGGACAGGTGAATACAATCTATTACTATCTGTTATCAGCCATGTCAGGAGGGGAGAGGCCGACTGTAGGACAGGGGAATACAATCTATTACTATCTGTTATCAGCCACGTCAGGAGGGGAGAGGCCGACTGTAGGACAGGTGAATACAATCTATTACTATCTGTTATCAGCCACGTCAGGAGAGGAGAGGCCGACTGTAGGACAGGGGAATACAATCTATTACTATCTGTTATCAGCCGTGTCAGGAGAGGAGAGGCCGACTGTAGGACAGGGGAATACAATCTATTACTATCTGTTATCAGCCATGTCAGGAGAGGAGAGGCCGACTGTAGGACAGGGGAATACAATCTATTACTATCTGTTATCAGACGTGTCAGGAGGGGAGAGGCCGACTGTAGGACAGGGGAATACAATCTATTACTATCTGTTATCAGCCATGTCAGGAGAGGAGAGGCCGACTGTAGGACAGGGGAATACAATCTATTACTATCTGTTATCAGCCGTGTCAGGAGGGGGAGAGGCCGACTGTAGGACAGGGGAATACAATCTATTACTATCTGTTATCAGCCACGTCAGGAGAGGAGAGGCCGAGGACAGGGGAATACAATCTATTACTATCTGTTATCAGCCATGTCAGGAGGGGAGAGGCCGACTGTAGGACAGGGGAATACAATCTATTACTATCTGTTATCAGCCATGTCAGGAGAGGAGAGGCCGACTGTAGGACAGGGGAATACAATCTATTACTATCTGTTATCAGCCATGTCAGGAGAGGAGAGGCCGAGGACAGGGGAATACAATCTATTACTATCTGTTATCAGCCATGTCAGGAGGGGAGAGGCCGACTGTAGGACAGGGGAATACAATCTATTACTATCTGTTATCAGCCATGTCAGGAGGGGAGAGGCCGACTGTAGGACAGGGGAATACAATCTATTACTATCTGTTATCAGCCACGTCAGGAGAGGAGAGGCCGAGGACAGGGGAATACAATCTATTACTATCTGTTATCAGCCATGTCAGGAGGGGGAGAGGCCGACTGTAGGACAGGGGAATACAATCTATTACTATCTGTTATCAGCCATGTCAGGAGAGGAGAGGCCGACTGTAGGACAGGGGGGAATACAATCTATTACTATCTGTTATCAGCCATGTCAGGAGGGGAGAGGCCGACTGTAGGACAGGGGAATACAATCTATTACTATCTGTTATCAGCCACGTCAGGAGGGGAGAGGCCGACTGTAGGACAGGGGAATACAATCTATTACTATCTGTTATCAGCCACGTCAGGAGGGGAGAGGCCGACTGTAGGACAGGTGAATACAATCTATTACTATCTGTTATCAGCCACGTCAGGAGGGGAGAGGCCGACTGTAGGACAGGGGAATACAATCTATTACTATCTGTTATCAGCCACGTCAGGAGAGGAGAGGCCGACTGTAGGACAGGTGACTACAATCTATTACTATCTGTTATCAGCCACGTCAGGAGAGGAGAGGCCGACTGTAGGACAGGGGAATACAATCTATTACTATCTGTTATCAGCCATGTCAGGAGGGGAGAGGCCGACTGTAGGAAAGGGGAATACAATCTATTACTATCTGTTATCAGCCACGTCAGGAGGGGAGAGGCCGACTGTAGGACAGGGGAATACAATCTATTACTATCTGTTATCAGCCACGTCAGGAGGGGAGAGGCCGACTGTAGGACAGGGGAATACAATCTATTACTATCTGTTATCAGCCATGTCAGGAGAGGAGAGGCCGACTGTAGGACAGGGGAATACAATCTATTACTATCTGTTATCAGCCACGTCAGGAGAGGAGAGGCCGACTGTAGGACAGGGGAATACAATCTATTACTATCTGTTATCAGCCATGTCAGGAGAGGAGAGGCCGACTGTAGGACAGGGGAATACAATCTATTACTATCTGTTATCAGCCATGTCAGGAGGGGGAGAGGCCGACTGTAGGACAGGGGAATACAATCTATTACTATCTGTTATCAGCCATGTCAGGAGAGGAGAGGCCGACTGTAGGACAGGGGAATACAATCTATTACTATCTGTTATCAGCCATGTCAGGAGAGGAGAGGCCGACTGTAGGACAGGGGAATACAATCTATTACTATCTGTTATCAGCCATGTCAGGAGGGGAGAGGTCGAATGTAGGACAGGGGAATACAATTGACAGGTTACATTTTTATCTTTCTTATAACCTATATAATAGGACAAGTTACATTCAGTCTGTGGACCACAGCAATTTCACCTATACAAAACTTACATAATTTTTGCTTTAATAGAGGATATAACTCAGGATAAGTAATGTAATGTATGTACACAGTGACTGTACCAGCAGAATAGTGAGCGCAGCTCTGGAGTATAATACAGGATAAGTAATGTAATGTATGTACACAGTGACTGCACCAGCAGAATAGTGAGCGCAGCTCTGGAGTATAATACAGGATAAGTAATGTAATGTATGTACACAGTGACTGTACCAGCAGAATAGTGAGCGCAGCTCTGGAGTATAATACAGGATAAGTAATGTAATGTATGTACACAGTGACTGCATCAGCAGAATAGTGAGCACAGCTCTGGAGTATAATACAGGATAAGTAATGTAATGTATGTACACAGTGACTGTACCAGCAGAATAGTGAGTGCAGCTCTGGTGTATAATACAGGATGTAACTCAGGATCAGTACAGGATAAGTAATGTAATGTATGTACACAGTGACTGCACCAGCAGAATAGTGAGCGCAGCTCTGGAGTATAATACAGGATAAGTAATGTAATGTATGTACACAGTGACTGCACCAGCAGAATAGTGAGCGCAGCTCTGGAGTATAATACAGGATGTAACTCAGGATCAGTACAGGATAAGTAATGTAATGTATGTACACAGTGACTGTACCAGCAGAATAGTGAGCGCAGCTCTGGAGTATAATACAGGATAAGTAATGTAATGTATGTACACAGTGACTGTACCAGCAGAATAGTGAGCGCAGCTCTGGAGTATAATACAGGATAAGTAATGTAATGTATGTACACAGTGACTGCATCAGCAGAATAGTGAGCACAGCTCTGG
The DNA here is from genome assembly GCA_947044405.1 of Leptodactylus fallax. Taxonomy (NCBI): domain Eukaryota; kingdom Metazoa; phylum Chordata; class Amphibia; order Anura; family Leptodactylidae; genus Leptodactylus; species Leptodactylus fallax. Next base: position 8,599 of record CAMRHE010001322.1, read on the forward strand.
AGTATAATACAGGATAAGTAATGTAATGTATGTACACAGTGACTGTACCAGCAGAATAGTGAGTGCAGCTCTGGTGTATAATACAGGATGTAACTCAGGATCAGTACAGGATAAGTAATGTAATGTATGTACACAGTGACTGCACCAGCAGAATAGTGAGCGCAGCTCTGGAGTATAATACAGGATAAGTAATGTAATGTATGTACACAGTGACTGCACCAGCAGAATAGTGAGCGCAGCTCTGGAGTATAATACAGGATGTAACTCAGGATCAGTACAGGATAAGTAATGTAATGTATGTACACAGTGACTGTACCAGCAGAATAGTGAGCGCAGCTCTGGAGTATAATACAGGATAAGTAATGTAATGTATGTACACAGTGACTGTACCAGCAGAATAGTGAGCGCAGCTCTGGAGTATAATACAGGATGTAACTCAGGATCAGTACAGGATAAGTAATGTAATGTATGTACACAGTGACTGCACCAGCAGAATAATGAGCGCAGCTCTGGAGTATAATACAGGATAAGTAATGTAATGTATGTACACAGTGACTGTACCAGCAGAATAGTGAGCGCAGCTCTGGAGTATAATACAGGATGTAACTCAGGATCAGTACAGGATAAGTAATGTAATGTATGTACACTGTGACTGCACCAGCAGAATAGTGAGTGCAGCTCTGGAGTATAATACAGGATGTAACTCAGGATCAGTACAGGGTAAGTAATGTAATGTATGTACACAGTGACTGTACCAGCAGAATAGTGAGCGCAGCTCTGGAGTATAATACAGGATAAGTAATGTAATGTATGTACACAGTGACTGCACCAGCAGAATAGTGAGTGCAGCTCTGGAGTATAATACAGGATAAGTAATGTATGTACACAGTGACTGCACCAGCAGAATAGTGAGCGCAGCACTGGAGTATAATACAGGTTGTAACTCAGGATCAGTACAGGATAAGTAATGTAATTTATGTACACAGTGACTGTACCAGCAGAATAGTGAGCGCAGCTCTGGAGTATAATACAGGATAAGTAATGTAATGTATGTACACAGTGACTGTACCAGCAGAATAGTGAGCGCAGCTCTGGAGTATAATACAGGATAAGTAATGTAATGTATGTACACAGTGATTGTACCAGCAGAATAGTGAGTGCAGCTCTGGAGTATAATACAGGATGTAACTCAGGATCAGTTTAGGTTTCTGTTTTTTTATTGAAAAATATTAAAATAAATTACACTATTTTACATAAGAATCAGGATATTTACATACAGTGAGTCCAGTGATACAATGGATATAGGTTGAGACAACAAAATATACAACAATGATAAAGTACATGGAGAGTTTATCAGTAAGGGCCGGTCGGGCACGTTGTACTCAGCAGGTCCTTGTTGGAATGAACAGAGGATTTTGTTGTCTAATTTCCCCTTTAAAGATTTTTGAGGGTCTCTCCAGAATTGTGAAACATTTGCTGCCGCCATTGCACTTATAGGATGCTTTATAGGTAAAGATGTAGTGTAGAGGTTAGGACTGCAGCTATAGGGGCTCCTTGTGTCACTTTACATGACACGCTCTATACAGGAGAGGAGGACGCCCCAAGATCAGCTCCCAGGACCCTCTGACTACATAGAACATATTACATGAAGTGCTCCTGACTGTGACCCCCTCTGACATGTGGCATCGATGACATCACTTCTAAAATCTCAGATCCAAAGTCAGGAATTTCTTAATATTTGTTGTTGCAAATCATTTATTATCCTGATATCAAACAATGAGAGAGATTAACACCGGGGGGCGCCGCAGCAGGGCCTACAAACACGCAGGATATCGGACACTATACACATTCAACAGTTCTCTATAGTACATTTCACTGTTGACTTGGCTTCAGCTTCGGTCTTCACCCTACAACGTGCATTAAGTGTCACATCTAGAAGGTGGACAAACGTTTCAGAGATCCTTGGAGTGATTTCTAGAAGAATCATCTGAGCCATTGAACAATATAGACTAGACTAAAGGTGTACAACATGTGAGCCTTACTATACGCCATGTATGACCCAGACACATTCACATCAGTCTGCAGGTATATATATATGTGTGTTATATATATATATATATATATATATATATATATATATATATACACACACACACCCACCCATAGTAAGGCTGTAGTGTAGGAACCATCCACAAGGCTTCTTCTAGTAACATCTAATAACAGTTAATGCAATCAAAGACTTGTCAGTCTGAACTACACCAGATTTATCACAGTGACTGATGCTGGATGATAGATCTTTACCATCATGGAGTGTTGTCTATTACATAAAGCTACAGTACATTACATAATGGCTACCGCCATTGCCAGCAAAGGTCAGACTGAAAAGTAAGGTGTACCCCAAGACATGACGGACGACAGACTTCAATCCAGAAGAGTTATACAAGTCTGGACAAGTGTCCTGCGTGCTGGGCTGAATGTTCTGGATTCAGCAGTCCCCCGAATGACAAGACGCTTCACATTTACCACTCGCACAGCGAGGAGGAGACATCACCGCAAATAGGAAAGCAAATGTGGCAACAATAGCCGGAATTAAAGGGGATCTATATACAAATTAGGAACCTTCACTATGGGAAGTGGAAATACCGAAAAACATATCAACAGTATTACAGGACAGGCACAAGACGCGGCAACGCCATCCATCTAGATGACTTTACCAGGTCTGGTTATAGAACATTGCAGAAGAACAGACGACATCTGCTGGTCGAGGAACTAAAGATCTAATGGAGATGACAGCCACAAGCGGATACTAAGTAGAAACTGTACTGTAGCACTGACAGCAGGGGGCGTATTAGGAAAACATGGCTGCCTTGTTCCATAATCCAGTGCAACATCGAGCCACCGGTTGTGTGACAGCTGTGACGTGGTTTGTGCAGCCGTGTATTTCTAATGGTGGACAATACGCGGGTGAGGAGGTCCAGACTATACTATATAAGATGAGGTCAGTATGTCGGCAGGCTGCTTATGATAAGGCGACCTGCTGCGGTTTTGGGTCTTCAGATCTATAGTTATAATGCTGCATATATATAATAAAATCTGTTTGCCAACCTGCTGGGAACTACAAGTCACAGACACCCTGCAGAAAAGTGTTTTTAACATGCAGCTTTAGCCTAAGATACATCAAGTCATGTAGGATCCTTCTAGAGTCAACTGTATTGACCAGCAATGGAGGCCAAATGACTCACTTTATGGACTATGGGTATTAAACTGGACTTAAATGTGAAGTTCCTAAATTCTCAGGTTCCTCCAAGACCCCATGTTCTCCTAATACTGTCATCTCCGCTGTAGGACATTAGATCATCTCATCTCCCAGGTTCTGACATTACAGTCTAACCATTTCTTAGTGCAAATCCTTAAAAATCATTTATACTACGCAAATAAAGCCAGAAACCTAAAGACTCCCCCCCCAGGTATCTGCAACCTGAGGGGTGGAAGGCATTCACATTGCCACAGCATTGGAAGTTCCTACAAGTTCTCTTCAAGTTTAGGATACAGTACCAAACATGCATCACAAAAATATACACATAAAACTAAGACAACGGGGCAAAAAGAGGGCCCATTGTGGCTAATACAACACATCACAGTTCCAGTTATATGAAGGCGTCGGTGGCAGGAGAGGGGAGGTAAGAGTCTCCACCAAACACTTCAGCTGGAGTGAAGGGGCAGATTATCTGGGGGCTTAGAAACCACATCCTGTATTTTGGGTTACTTATCCTATGATGACACATGGGGTAGAAGGTGAAAAACTGCGGAATATCATGAGTTCTTTGGGAAGGAGACACAATCCCTCCAACTGATGACCAACCCATCTCGAAATGTCTAGTAGGGATTAGGATTATCAATGTGGGGAGGGGTCACATAATTTATGGGTACATAAGACTCCTAAAATCTTCTCTCTATGTCTTATGAAATCTTCTCTCTATGTCTTATGAAATAAATATCAGTATCTGTCCTTTTTATCACGTAGACCTCGGAACCTATAAATACAGTATATACCAATGTGTTGGGAGACGTTGTGACTAAAATACAAATGTACATATATACAAGAAGTCCACAGCTCTACAAATTCAAGTATCTTCACCGAGGAAATAAAATGGACACAGAAGGCAGGAGAGCGCCGAGATCTGACGTGCACAGATTTTGGTTGGAGTTTTCCTGCATTACTCTATACGAGTCCAGTGTAACCTTGAGCCGACACTTATTACACCAACAGGTTGGGATTGGCCTTGGCCAACAGAACAGTCTACAGGTGGTTTTGACCCAGAATGGAGAAACTACGCCCTTAATCCTTCTAGTGATCAACTAGATCTGTCCAACAACGGGTCGCAAAAAGATTCTCCCATTACAGTTATCCAGAGCGAGCAGCGGTCTGAGGGGATCCAGTCTGCTCAGCGGCCGGGTCACGTGTCTGCCTTGTTATTCATTTTATTGTACTCATTCACAAATTGTTCGTACGGAACACAAACCTCAGTGTCATTGCTAGAAAAAGAAGCCTCATCGAGACAAGTAAACGTATCCAGACTAGTCGGAGTCTCGGGGTCTTCGTTATTTTCCTCTATTGAAGATTTAGACTTTTCTTCATCTTCAGAGTTATCACACTCCTCCTCATCCTCTTCTTCATCTTCATTAACAAAGGTAATGTTGTTCTGAAAGATCAAGGGTTTATAGTCTTTCGATTCCCAAGGTTCTCCTTCCTCTTCACTGATTCGATCTAACTGGTTGATGAAAATGGTGGCTTCTTTGTCGTGGAGGGACCTCATTCCATTCTCTTTGTGAAGACCATTGGAAAAGGTGACAGCATCATAACCAAACCCATTGCGTTTAGTATAGACCACCATCATGTCCTTGCCTTTATTGGCCACATTACCAGGCAGATCCCCGTTCAGGATTCTTTCGCTTCCAGTCTTTAAACCATTTTTGCCAATCTGTTTAATCAGGTCGTTGTACGTCTCCTCCTTTTTAGACAGGAAGCTTAGGATATTAACGTCCTTTGCCATTGGGATCTGCTTGTCCTTCTTCGTCCTTGGGTCATTTTCAAAGGACTCTTTTCGTTTCTTGCGTCTCTTTTTAATGGCCTTGTGGACCTCCACAAACATGCTAACCTTCCAGTTCACAAACAACGACAGCCAGGCCAAGCCAAGATAAATCCAGATTTCCACAAAGTATCTGTAGAGGACGCCATAAGGCACCTTTGGGTTTACACCTGCCAAACACAAAAAAATATGAATGCTCAGTCACCTCAATAACCCACAGCACTGAATAAATTATTGCCCTTTGGTTCATCATGGCATCTATAACAACACAGAAGGTCCCACCTCATAGCAAGTACCACACACTCGAAAGGAAAATATCAAGTGTTCTTCCTCTACAGACTAGAAAGCAAGAAGGTAAAGACTAAACAATTGTATTCATGATAGATGACTGGAGAGAAGACAAACCTGCCACGTAGTCTCCAAAACCAATGGTGGTGATGGTGATGAAAGAGAAGTAGAGACCCTCGATGTAGTCCCAGCCTTCAGTCCTCATGAAGATGAAAGGAGGAATCACCAGGTGGACAAGGACACCCCATAAGAGGAAGATGGCCGTGCAGGTGATCTGGGCTTTTCTCTGCAAGACAATAAAACAAATGAAGTTACACATTCCAAGTTATTAGGAGGAGAGAGATTGTACCCCGAATGTAAGGGGTGGGAGATCTGCAAACAATGACTAGAGGAGTCCGGGGGTGGGGGGATCACAGTCATTCTATGTAATGTCCTTCATGTCATGTCTGTCAGCGATGACCTTGTAAAATTCACTGGATATTGTCTTTATGTACATTTTCTGCAGATTCAGCTACTTTCATCTGCTCATATGACGGATAACCAAGTAGTAAAATCATCAAATTTTAGGCATAAACAATCTATATTCACCCTACACTGGGTCACAAACAGGAACAGAAAGTCACATGTTTATCTACACGCTGCTGACCGCCAAGAAGAGCCCCCATACAAATAAGAACCCCAAAGATCACAGAACCAGAACAGACAACAGATTGTTTTGTTAAAACAATTCAATCCAGTGTCAATCCCTGATCAGAAATCTACAGATCACATCATCAGTGGATTATTACTGGATCACTTACTGCAGAACAGCACTCACTATTCTGCTGGTACAGTCACTGTGTACATACATTACATTACTTATCCTGTACTGATCCTGAGTTAGATCCTGTATTATACTCCAGAGCTGTACTCACTATTCTGCTGGTACAGTCACTGTGTACATACATTACATTACTTATCCTGTATTATACTCCAGAGCTGTGCTCACTATTCTGCAGGTACAGTCACTGTGTACATACATTACATTACTTACCTGTACTGATCCTGAGTTAATCCTGTATTATACTCCAGAGCTGCGCTCACTATTCTGCTGGTACAGTCACTGTGTACATACATTACATTACTTATCCTGTACTGATCCTGAGTTAATCCTGGTTATACTCCAGAGCTGTGCTCACTATTCTGCTGGTACAGTCACTGTGTACATACATTACATTACTTATCCTGTACTGATCCTGAGTTACATCCTGTATTATACTCCAGAGCTGCACTCACTATTCTGCTGGTACAGTCACTGTGTACATACATTACATTACTTATCCTGTATTATACTCCAGAGCTGCGCTCACTATTCTGCTGATGCAGTCACTGTGTACATACATTACATTACTTATCCTGTACTGATCCTGAGTTACATCCTGTATTATACTCCAGAGCTGCGCTCACTATTCTGCTGATGCAGTCACTGTGTACATACATTACATTACTTATCCTGTACTGATCCTGAGTTACATCCTGTATTATACTCCAGAGCTGCGCTCACTATTCTGCTGATGCAGTCACTGTGTACATACATTACATTACTTATCCTGTACTGATCCTGAGTTACATCCTGTATTATACTCCAGAGCTGCGCTCACTATTCTGCTGGTACAGTCACTGTGTACATACATTACATTACTTATCCTGTACTGATCCTGAGTTACATCCTGTATTATACTCCAGAGCTGCACTCACTATTCTGCTGGTACAGTCACTGTGTACATACATTACATTACTTATCCTGTATTATACTCCAGAGCTGCGCTCACTATTCTGCTGGTACAGTCACTGTGTACATACATTACATTACTTATCCTGTACTGATCCTGAGTTACATCCTGTGTTATACTCCAGAGCTGCGCTCACTATTCTGCTGGTGCAGTCACTGTGTACATACATTACATTACTTATCCTGTACTGATCCTGAGTTACATCCTGTATTATACCCCAGAGCTGTGCTCACTATTCTGCTGGTACAGTCACTGTGTACATACATTACATTACTTATCCTGTCTGATCCTGAGTAACATCCTGTATTATACTCCAGAGCTGCGCTCACTATTCTGCTGGTACAGTCACTGTGTACATACATTACATTACTTATCCTGTACTGATCCTGAGTAACATCCTGTATTATACTCCAGAGCTGCGCTCACTATTCTGCCAGTCTGCAGTCTAGGACATGACATGTAGGGGTCACACAGCTGTAGGTAACAGATGACGCCCATTGGGGGGGGGGGGGGTCTCAGATGAATCTTTTCGCTTCCTGTATGTTCCTTTGACCTCATTTACACTACAGACTTTGTCACTTCCATATATCATCATTTATGGGAATTATGTCCTATAATCGCTGCGGACTTCCCTGCTATACCTTCCCCCACCGCCTCCTCCTATAGGTGTAGGGCAGGATTTCTTACCAGGGTGACGCCTCTCTTCGTAAGAAACTGCCCCAATCTTTTTGCTCTTCCTGCAAAGAACTTCCCTAAGGCGCTGATCCAGGTCAGGCAGAGCGGCACCCCAAAGAGGCCATAGAATATACAGAAGAGACGCCCGGCAGACGTCTTCGGGGCGATGTTACCGTAACCTGCAGGGAAGACAGAAAATCCTATAGTGACACTTAACACTTTCTATGCCTTATGAAGCTGCTCCCCGGTTACAGACTAGTAAATTAGGGACACAAGCCTGGCCCGGATTCGCCTCAGACCACGTGGGTCACCTATAGACCCAGCGGGACTGACTGTGGGGTCCATGACCATGTTAGTAAGGGGAAAGGTTAGTAGGATGTCCTGAGCCAGCCGTGGCCCCCTCAGGTCCCCCAGTATATACCCCGGGATCTGACACCTACCGATCGTAGTGATGACCGTGGCTGCGAAGATCACAGCGTTTGCCCAGTTCCAGTTGTTGAAGGTCGTGTTCCCTGTGATGGTCACTCCTTGACCAGCCGCATTAGAAACCGTCTGTGGACATAAAAACGAAATAAATAAGTGATCAAGCTATTACCCTCTGTTGTCAGGGGATCAGGAGACAAGATTTGGGCAGGATGATGGGACCAGAGGTGGGGGGGGGGGGCACCTACTTTATTAACTTGGGGTAAATCACTAGTCCAGACCAATATCTTTCTCTGCTCATCAAAATTCTGTTCTCCCTCCTCCCCTCTCCTTCCTGAGCCGACCTTCACTTAGAAATTCTTCCTGAATCTGTCTTGGTCTTCCAAGATGGACTACAGAACAGATGTATCAGATTACAAGTAACCGTAGAAGTCTATAGAAAGGGGGGCGGGGAAAAGAGCGAACAGAGACTGTGTGCGGATCTGACAACCGGACCCCACACACACAATACCTGCTGCAGCAGCCTCTGGGTGCCAGAAGCCTCAGGTTACTCCTTGTGTGTACGGACACGGACACAACCTATTCATGTTACTCCTCGTGTACACACACACACAACCTCCTCGTGTACACACACAACCTCCTCGTGTACACACACAACCTCCTCGTGTACACACACAACCTATTCATGTTACTCCTCGTGTACACACACACAACCTCCTCGTGTACACACACAACCTATTCATGTTACTCCTCATGTACACGCACACACACAACCTCTTCGTGTTACTCCTCGTGTACACACACACACAACCTCCTCATGTTACTCCTCGTGTACACGCACACACACACAACCTCCTCGTGTTACTCCTCGTGTACACGCACACACAACCTCCTCGTGTTACTCGTGTACACACACACACACACACACACACAACCTCCTCGTGTACACACACACACACACACACAACCTCCTCGTGTTACTCCTCGTGTACACGCACACACACAACCTCCTCGTGTTACTCCTCGTGTACACGCACACACACAACCTCCTCGTGTTACTCCTCATGTACACGCACACACACCACTCTTTGTGTTACTTTTATATACGCTGCGCTGGTGATTTATGGAAAGTTTCTTCAGAGTTTAATGAATTTGATTCCTGCCAAATATAAATGTGTTACCTAAAACCTCTACAGATAAGACGCCATTACTAATAGCGGAATCCTCCGATCTATAGGAGACACCTCCTAATCATCCCCAACGGCCCCCACACTGGGACTCACTGCAGATATTTGGGCAATGAGCGCTCATCTATGGGTGGACAATACCAATGAAAGGTCTCAAATTATATTTTTTTTTTTCGCAAAATCCTATCTTGTGCAACTTTGAGCGATTCACTACTCGAAATGAGACGAAAGGGGAAGAGAAAAAAGAAAAAAAAAAGGCAGCCATACAGATTAACCCCTTGCAAGTTACTGGTACAATGTATTAGGGGGTGCACAACATATGAGTAGAGAGCACAGACCGAGCCACCTGCTGCCGGCCTTCCTATGCTCGTGCCACATGACCAAGGACAACACGTGTGGTCAAATGCCACAACCTTCGGCAACTCCAAGCACTTGACCCCCAGACTCTTGGGGCCTCTGGATATGAACAGGGGATTAAAAGGCCGGCTTTTCATTTCCTCCTTATCCTAATTCAGACACTGGAAAATCAATTTAGGACTCATGGAAAAAACACAAGTCCAGATGTGGAGGGAAAGTCTCCTGGGCTTCAGAGCACAAGGACAAGAACTAAAAATGCTCGGACTATCTGCCCTATGGTGAGCACTCGCCTCTCCCAGCACACAAGTCTATGGGACCGCAGAACAAAACAAGGAGGAAGGACGTGGATTCTGCACCATAAAGCTTAACCCCGCTTACTTCGCCCTCACCAGTCGGATCAGATTTAGAAAACATTTCCATCTTAAAAATTATCCGGATGTTTCTGCATAAACTTATGTAAACAGACAAACAAGCGGCTTATGGGAAGGACAAACAAACCCAAAGAGATCTGTCCTGGGTCAAGGGCTGAGATGTGGCCAAGAAGAGCCCTTATCAGCAGAGAGTAGCGCTCCCGAGACGCCCAAGGATGGAGGCCGAGGAGATCAACGGCCATCAGACCCCGAGCGGAGCAAGACGGTCACCAGAGATGTAAAGGGTGTCATAAAGGCAGCCCACACCATGAGCAAGGGGCAAAGATACCAGGCGGGGGCACAAAACCAAAATGCCCCAACCTTGTGATCACATTGGTCAGGGATGAACAGCAGACCAGACTCTGCTCTCCCTGCTGGGGGTTGCTGCAGACCCCATTACGGCCCCGCCTGGTTCCTAATTTGCCTCGGCCAGTCCATGCAGAGGGTCAGCTTTACAGCCTTGTGATGTCTGTCCATGCCCCGGCTCCCCTCCTGTGTGAATTGTGACATATGCCGGACAGGCGGAGGTCTGCGTAGCGGCTGCACTCGGAAGGTTTAGTAGCTGCAGGCTGTTAACCTCATTTTATAGGGAAGCTGCAGTGTGGATCCTAAAGAATAAGTGAGAGGCCCAAAAATCTACAGAAACCCTACAGGTGATTGTGCGTGCCGCCCCAAAACCCACAGAATTTCCTTAATATAATGCACAGTAATGCAGAGACGTCCCTCCAGAGCTCCACCCCCCCCCCCCCACAGAGGCATCCCTCCAGAGCGCCACCCCCCCCACAGAGGCGTCCCTCCAGCGCCGCCACCGCCCCCCCCCCCGCAGAGGCGTCCCTCCAGCGACGCCCCACCCCGCAGAGGCGTCCCTCCAGCGACGCACGCCCCCCCGCAGAGGCGTCCCTCCAGAGCGCCGGCCCCCCCCCGCAGAGGCGTCCCTCCAGCGACGCCCCCCCCCCCGCAGAGGCGTCCCTCCAGCGACGCCCCCCCCCACAGAGGCGTCCCTCCAGCGACGCCCCCCCCCCGCAGAGGCGTCCCTCCAGCGACGCCACCCCCCCCCGCAGAGGCGTCCCTCCAGAGCGCCGGGCCCCCCCGCAGAGGCGTCCCTCCAGAGCGCCGGGCCCCCCCGCAGAGGCGTCCCTCCAGAGCGCCGGGCCCCCCGCAGAGGCGTCCCTCCAGAGCGCCGGGCCCCCCGCAGAGGCGTCCCTCCAGAGCGCCGGGCCCCCCGCAGAGGCGTCCCTCCAGAGCGCCGGGCCCCCCGCAGAGGCGTCCCTCCAGAGCGCCGGGCCCCCCGCAGAGGCGTCCCTCCAGAGCGCCGGGCCCCCCGCAGAGGCGTCCCTCCAGAGCGTTCCACACTTGCTTCTCAAGCTCCCCAACTGCCTCTTGGATGGTTTGTGACATTTCCGGGTGAAGTTACAGATGACAAAGTGCCATATCTATGTATATATTATATAACACACCGTCATGTAGTGATATTTGGGTCATGTTACGCCAACTGCAGCAGAAGCCGCCATTAGAGGTGACGCCCCCCAGAGATCACCTGACAATGGTTATTTAACGGCTCCTACAAGGGCACAATCAGGGCTGCCATGTCAGTGATGCCATGTATTCGCTGTACCCGGCAGCTCCTACATACAGAAGCCTAAAGCCTGCCGCCACAAAGACAGCTCCACGAGTCTGCAGGCCACGTCTGACATCACAGGCACGCTAGCAGCCACCTGTCTGCCCTGAGGCTTCTTGTTATGTAATAGAGCAAATTCCTCTTGTAAAAAGCCCCTTTGGGGCCAGAAATACAAACGGGATCAAAAAACATGGAGGAAACTTATCAGCAGCTGTGAGAAGCCGACGCCACAAGATGGACGTTTAATAAACCGATAATGGACTCCGAGGCGGCGAAGGTCAGGACAAAGGTCAGGACAAAGGTCAGTCCAGGACTGCGGAGACTCACATGGCTCATGTCTGAGGAGGAAACTCGTCACATCTAATACCGAGGGCATCTACAATTCTCTGGTCTTCATAAAATAAACTATTAACCCTGTGATGTCTGGAAGCATTCTTAGTTATGCTCAGCACTGTTAACTCTATGGACATTTATGGAGTCAGAATTGATCAGGATCATCTACTGCGATCACCTTGTCTAGCCATAAAGCCACCATCTAATATCACAAAGACTCACAAACTCTAGTAAGAAGCGGCGGACTGGTGTACGTGCCGTAGTGCGAGGTAATAGGACCAGACAAGATACAAAATATGGCTCTTGTAACCATCTAGATGGCAGGCATGTGCTCCTCAGCGCCCCCAGGAGGCGGCCAATAATAACGCCCCAGGTTAATGAATAACCCGTCAGCCTTGAATGTCCTTCACCTGCTCCGATAACAAGGGGACCAGCAAATATTATCACACGAGAAATGTGACAAGTATAGCCAAAAAACACACGGGGAGTGGCCCATAATATGGCTGATAACAGAGAGCAGTATATGGTGTACACCAACCTACAGGACAGGTACAAGTACAATCAATCTACCTTCACCCCTGAGCCTACAGCTGGTACAGGGTATACAGATAACAGTCAGTGGAGACGGCCGACGAGTCCTAGGAGAAGCTCACAGAGCATTACCTGCACCGATACACTGTAACAAGCTCATCAGCTGTGTAAGCAGGATCAAGTCAAGACACCTGAATGTTTCATTAAGATCTTGAGAACTCTGAGAAGTTAAAAACAAGTCTAAGAAGCTGCAGATCTTATAAGGATTAGGCTTCATTTAGCAAGACAATGACAACCACAAAATGCGTCGGGATTACTTTCTCTGCTGCATCATGTGACTCCTCACTAGTCTACGCGGCAGAAGGAACCCCCCCCCCCCCCCCACCACCACAACAGTCCACTTCACTCTCCCTGGATCCTCGAGGATCAGAACAGGCTCTCTGCGTTTCCTTCCCATACACATAAGAGCAACAATAAGCAGGAAAGTCACAAGGAAGAAGTCCCATTATTACAGCCTGATGCCAGGAGGATGAGAAGAGGGGCAGCCATGATAGAGGGCTCAGACCCCCCAATGCTGATTACATCGGTTCACCCCACATCTGACGTGTCTGTGGTCGACCCCCCCACCTACAATTTATAGAATATCCTCCAAGATGAGGCTCAATACGTCGTCACGTTGAGAGTCTTAATCTGCAGATGTTGCGTTCTGTCGCCTCCGTCCCAGCTGCCGAGAGCTTGGCAGAGGAAACTGGAAAGAGATTCAGCAGCTTCTGTAGTAACCAAAGGAACGAAGGGAGACGACATGGTGACAACCTCTCACACATTCATGGACATGATTGGTTGTCACAGCCCCTCCCCATTTATATCCATTACTTCAGTGATCTTCTGCTCGGGGGAGACATTCTATTAAATGGCCATTTATAGGGGGGCAGAGACTCAATCCTCACCTAAGGGGAAAGCCGAGAGTGGTCGCTTTAGATCAGACAGATAGGCCGGCTGCCATGTCGATGCGTCCTGTGTGGCGTCCGGAACAAAAGATCCCTTGTCCGATAGATTATTGACAGCGCGAATTGTAAGAATGAACGACCCAGAGAGATGGAAGCGGCGGCCGCACGAGGAGGGGGAGAAGAATGTACAAAGGAAGTGGAAAATCCCCCCCAGAAATCAGAATCCTGTGTTCTCGTGTGATCGGCCTGAAATACAGCGGAGACAAGCGTCACGGGCACAGCCGCTGCACTACACGTACCATGTCCCATCTCCAAGGACACAAGGCTTGGGGCGTGTTCACACGAAACGTTTTGCTGCAATTATTTCACGTTACAGTTTTGCTATTTATATAAAAAGTGCAAGACAGCCGGGGGCCCCAGTGCAAGACGGCCGGGGGCCCCAGTGCAAGACGGCCGGGGGCCCCTGAGCAAGACGGCCGGGGGCCCCTGTGCAAGACGGCCGGGGGCCCCTGTGCAAGACGGCCGGGGGCCCCTGTGCAAGACGGCCGGGGGCCCCTGTGCAAGACGGCCGGGGGCCCCTGTGCAAGACGGCCGGGGGCCCCTGAGCAAGACGGCCGAGGGCCCCTGAGCAAGACGGCCGAGGGCCCCTGAGCAAGACGGCCGAGGGCCCCTGTTCTAGAAAGCTGGGGGCCATTATCTCAGCAAACTGCACGTCAGTAGCCAAGAATTACCTACAATCTAATAGACAGTAGCAAGTGGCTGTTAAGGCGATGGAGCCCACCGACCTACAGGACTCCCACCCCCCCAGACCTACAGGACTACCCCCCCCCCCCGACCTACAGGACTCCCCCCCCCCCGACCTACAGGCCCCTCGTCCTCCCCCAACCTACAGAGACCCGCCACCCAGACCTCCAGGCCCCCCATCCCCCCCCGACCTACAGGACAACCCCCCCCAGACCTCCAGGCCCCCCATCCCCCCCCCGACCTACAGGACAACCCCCCCCCCAGACCTCCAGGCCCCCCATCCCCCCCCGACCTACAGGACAACCCCCCCTCCAGACCTCCAGGCCCCCCATCCCCCCCCCCGACCTACAGGACAACCCCCCCCCAGACCTCCAGGACCCCATCCCCCCTGACCTACAGGACTCCCCCCCACCCAGACCTACAGGCCCCCCATCCCCCCCTGACCTACAGGACAACCCCCCCCAGACCTCCAGGCGCCCCCCCCCACCCACAGGACTCCCCCCCCCCAGACCTACAGGACTCCCCCCCCCCCCAGACCTACAGGCCCCCCATCCCCCCCGACCTACAGGACTCCCCCCCCCCCCCCAGACCTACAGGCCCCCCATCCCCCCCCCGACCTACAGGACTCCCCCCCCCCCCCCCCAGACCTACAGGGGCCCTAAAGTAAATAGCGGAGTTGTACATTGGGATCCTGATCTGAGCCTGGCAGCACACCTATGACTCACACTAATATAAAGTATTGGCGGGGGTTAATGATTTATGAGCTTGGGATGATGCAGCGCACGTCTCAGTAATGAGAAGATCCAACCCTGACACCTGAAGAAGTGCATAGGACAAGACCAGCCGGGGGCAGAAGTCACAAGAAGCTCTCCCGAGGAACAGACGAATCTGTGAACTCTATTGAGACTGTTTGACATGAGACATTACATTATACAGTTAGTAGCCTCCTCGTGTCAGTGCTCACTGTTGTTCTGGCATTCTATTCATAACACAAGAGGAATTAAACCTGTACAGTAGTCCCTGAACCAGGAAGCTCAGGATGGTCAGTGCTATAGGTTCCTGTCTGAGTGGAGCAGTTGGAGGATTGGGCCTATAAATAGATGATACATTGTGACGCTGCCGCATCTGTGGCCGCTCTGCGTGCTGCGCTGCTAATTGTCCAAATCTGTATATAATTACCGACCACCACAGAAGGCGAGCAGATGGAGGACGCAGCGGCGACACGGGAGGGGATGACCACAAAACTGAAGCACTGGGAGAAGATTTACAGGTCTGTGCACAAGTGGTCGCCATCAGCCTGCAGCGACCAGTGCCGGCCCAGCGGGCACACATGGGGGGCGCCACCCATCCTACACCAATCATCTGTGGCATCTGACTCCAGTCACATCCAGAGCTGCATTCAAAATCCAAGAAAGGAAGGAAGGACGGAAGTAAAAAAAAACTGCATCAAGAGCTTCGAGTGCGTCTTAAGCCCAAGTCACAGATTACTGCACGGACCCCCCAGCCGGCACGACCACTCACCTCGATCGCTCGATTCCTACAGGGACCCGCCATGTCTGTTCTGATGTTGACGTTTCAGTTTTTTGCAGACAGATAAATACCGCCATCTGTACATGCGCCATAAACAGTCATACAGAAGGTTCTGGAAACTTCTGGATAGAGCAACAAAACACAAGGACCTCCGACCTGGCCAGAACCAGTGACCTCAACTCTCCAGAAGGAAGACCATGTGGAGACACACAGAGACAGACAGGGGGCGCCATCACCTCCTTAAAGTGAGAGTGAATGTGATGTGGCAAGGAGGAAAAACAAAGGAAAAAAAGATCAAAACAAAGTGTCCTGAACCTGACACAACAAGGACTGCGGACAGTGGAATGTGTGTGAACAAACACCAAGGCCCAGAAGTGATTGAGAGACTCATCGACACTTTCACTGAGTCAATAAACTACTGAGAGGCGACGGGCGGGGGAGAGTCACTGAGAAGAACATGTCCTACAAAGAGGAGAAGAGAGGCTTTAAGATGGCAAACAGCCTAGACATGAGGACTACACTGCAGCCAGGACACCCCAATGAGCCACACCAGAGCCTTCTTAAAGGGGCACCTTCTAGAAAAGAACATGCAGTCCACCATGTTGGAATCACTAGTGGGATCTGGAGATCTGTCTCTTAACTACAACTTATGCTCTGACAACCAAGAAACCTTTGTCCGACTTGATCCCCTTACAGCATATCCACACATAGGACCCCGGCCAGCCCAATACCAGGATGGTGTCTGAGCCCGATCGTGGTTTGCCTCACCCCGCGGGGTCACCTCTTAGACATTATGAGAGTTTTTCCTCAGGTCTGACCAACTATTGTATGAAAACTTCACAAGCCGAATCCTGCCCTCACCCCAGAGGGGAACCAAACCCCCAAGAGCCCTACATTCATATGGAGCTACGGACGTCTGTGCCCACGTCATGTGCAAACAATACCGCCCTCTCCAAGAAGATCAGATACACCAGACACAATGAGGGCGCTTTACATTACAGAGGACAAAGCCCCGACCACCGACACATCAAACCCCAAGCATGAAGGAAGGAACGGAACATCCCCGAAACAAAGGAAGCCTTATATCCTGACCACAGTCACCCCCCATGGGAACAGGTCAAACCCTACACAAGTAACCAGTCACCAAGTGCAGGCCCCGCACCACATCATTGCCATGGCGGTACATGTAGTGCACTGAAGAAAGTTCTGATAACAAGTCAGTACGGACAAGATAGAAACAATCCATGGGAGCAGTATTATAGTAGTTATATTCTTGTATATAGGGGGCAGTATTATAGTAGTTATATTCTTGTACATAGGAGCAGTATTATAGTAGTTATATTCTTGTACATAGGAGCAGTATTATAGTAGTTATATTCTTGTACATAGGAGCAGTATTATAGTAGTTATGTTCTTGTACATAGGAGGTAGTATTATAGTAGTTATATTCTTGTACATAGGAGCAGTATTATAGTAGTTATATTCTTGTACATAGGAGCAGTATTATAGTAGTTATATTCTTGTACATAGGGGTAGTATTATAGTAGTTATATTCTTGTACATAGGAGGTAGTATTATAGTAGTTATATTCTTGTACATAGGAGCAGTATTATAGTAGTTATGTTCTTGTACATAGGTGGTAGTATTATAGTAGTTATATTCTTGTACATAGGAGCAGTATTATAGTAGTTATATTCTTGTACATAGGAGCAGTATTATAGTAGTTATATTCTTGTACATAGGAGGCAGTATTATAGTAGTTATATTCTTGTACATAGGGGGCAGTATTATAGTAGTTATATTCTTGTACATAGGAGCAGTATTATAGTAGTTATATTCTTGTACATAGGGAGCAGTATTATAGTAGTTATATTCTTGTACATAGGAGGTAGTATTATAGTAGTTATATTCTTGTACATAGGGGGCAGTATTATAGTAGTTATATTCTTGTACATAGGAGCAGTATTATAGTAGTTATATTCTTGTACATAGGGGGCAGTATTATAGTAGTTATATTCTTGTACATAGGGAGCAGTATTATAGTAGTTATATTCTTGTACATAGGGGGAGTATTATAGTAGTTATATTCTTGTACATAGGAGCAGTATTATAGTAGTTATATTCTTGTACATAGGGGCAGTATTATAGTAGTTATATTCTTGTACATAGGAGCAGTATTATAGTAGTTATATTCTTGTACATAGGAGGTAGTATTATAGTAGTTATATTCTTGTACATAGGGGGCAGTATTATAGTAGTTATATTCTTGTACATAGGAGTAGTATTATAGTAGTTATATTCTTGTACATAGGAGCAGTATTATAGTAGTTATATTCTTGTACATAGGAGGTAGTATTATAGTAGTTATATTCTTGTACATAGGAGCAGTATTATAGTAGTTATATTCTTGTACATAGGAGTAGTATTATAGTAGTTATATTCTTGTACATAGGGGCAGTATTATAGTAGTTATATTCTTGTACATAGGAGGAGTATTATAGTAGTTATATTCTTGTACATAGGAGCAGTATTATAGTAGTTATATTCTTGTACATAGGGGCAGTATTATAGTAGTTATATTCTTGTACATAGGGGGCAGTATTATAGTAGTTATATTCTTGTACATAGGAGTAGTATTATAGTAGTTATATTCTTGTACATAGGGGGCAGTATTATAGTAGTTATATTCTTGTACATAGGAGTAGTATTATAGTAGTTATATTCTTGTACATAGGAGCAGTATTATAGTAGTTATATTCTTGTACATAGGAGCAGTATTATAGTAGTTATATTCTTATACATAGGAGGGCAGTATTATAGTAGTTATATTCTTGTACATAGGGGGCAGTATTATAGTAGTTATATTCTTGTACATAGGAGTAGTATTATAGTAGTTATATTCTTGTACATAGGAGGCAGTATTATAGTAGTTATATTCTTATACATAGGAGGTAGTATTATAGTAGTTATATTCTTGTACATAGGAGCAGTATTATAGTAGTTATATTCTTGTACATAGGAGTAGTATTATAGTAGTTATATTCTTGTACATAGGAGCAGTATTATAGTAGTTATATTCTTGTACATAGGAGCAGTATTATAGTAGTTATATTCTTGTACATAGGAGGTAGTATTATAGTAGTTATATTCTTGTACATAGGAGGTAGTATTATAGTAGTTATATTCTTGTACATAGGGAGCAGTATTATAGTAGTTATATTCTTGTACATAGGGGGCAGTATTATAGTAGTTATATTCTTGTACATAGGAGCAGTATTATAGTAGTTATATTCTTGTACATAGGGGGCAGTATTATAGACACCTGTTACAGTTTATGAGACCACGGACTCTAGATTAGACATACATGTTAGACAAGATAAAAGGTAGGGACACAAATGACATTATTAGGCTTGTGGAGCCCATGTTGAGCGCTGAGGATATGGTCACATGTGGGTTTCAGACGTTGGGCAGGAAGCTGATCTCAGTTTTTCCATTTTAAGCTGAGGTGACTTGTGAGCTGCCCCTGTAGTCAGATGTTAGAAGTGCTGTGTGTGGTGACCTCAGAGGACAGGGAGGCTCCTGCACGTTATCTTCAGGTTTTCCTACCCCATTTTTTGCTGGATTCTTTATATTGGTCTTATCTGTCCGGCCAGTAGGATTTACTCAACTTGAAATCTAAGATGCCTCCCCCTCCCACCATGAATGGTACGGCCCATGGATATCTAATACAACAATCATGCAAGGACTTCTCCTAGAATTTGCCAACCCTTTCCAATGGAGAGCGGCTCTTGAGGGGTTGTGTCTGTTCTTCAGGGGAGAGACCACCCTACATACCTTACACTCAGTCTAGGTCTGAGGGACGTTCATGGTCAGATCTGGAGTTCTGCCATACATGGTGTACAGGTGGAGCGCACCTGACATATCACAGACCCTGCCGATCCCCATGGTCACATGACCATGCCAAGCTACAGCCCGCCAAGTCCTGAGAAAGGAGCAGATACATAAGCCAAGGAGTCTTGAGTGCCTGGGAATAGGATGTCAGAGTGGAAGTCAGGAAATCCTGGCCTCGTGTACGAGAGACCTACAAAATACACAGCAGTTACCTAAGGGGCCAGGAATGCGGCTCCGATAGACGGGCATCGCCGAGCAAGACATTATAGAAAGGGTGAAAAACCAGAGGAGCCTCGGAGGATGGGAACAGTCTGAGCACAAGGTAGCGCCACCCAAAGGAAACGCAGGGCTGCGCTGAGTAGTCGCGTTAGTCACTGACTCCTGTAATGTCTGGCTCCGAGTCATCCCAGGTGGAGATACATAAAAGGTTCACCAGAAAAGGACGACTCAATGTCACATCCAGCACTAGACTATGCTAGTAACGTGGGCGGGGCTGTGACTACCTCGCACTACTTTTACCATAGAACACTCTGTTAAAGTTTTGCTCCATCTTGCTGGCTCTTTAGTGACCTGTAAACGCCACGATGTTGGGAAAAACCTGGTACTGTCTGGAAACCATTGGCAAGTTGGTGTTGACGGATCCACGACACAATATTATCCTGATGACAGTCACTAGTATTATACGGCAGCCCTCCTATACATGGACAGGCCGGGGGAGCTGGAGCAGGGGGTCAGCTCATGGAGGATGGCGTGGCACACATAGGAAAGACCATATATTAACTGTATACGTGTCCTGCTTGCTGATGGTTTCTAGATTATTCATGCACAGCAAAAAGGAGTTGCAAATTAAAGGTAATGGAGCTTATAGGGATGGGCTGGATTGTGCACGTGCTCATGTCCCTTATGTATTGATCAGATATAGGGGATCGGGGGAACTTACAGTATCAGCTGTGACCTCCGCCCTGTAGGATAAAGGAGCTCAAGACTGCGGACACGACGTCCTTCACGTATCGACCTGTGTACAAGATTCTATGTCAGAGATATCCAGATACAATGTGATACAATGTAACACTGGAGAAAGCAACAGGTCACGTCAAGGCAGCACGAGCTAGTGTGTCATGTGATCTGTACAATACGAACATACCAGAGCCCTCCGCCCCAACGCTATACAATACAAGTCCTTTAGCTGCCGTCTCAGACATGGCTGGAGTTCAGTATTCATTACCGCCAGTGTCACCCAGCTTTCCAGAGTAGACTCTCTCCTAGTGTCAGTCTTCTCTGCAGTTCTGGCACTCTATTCATGCACCAGGAGGATAAACAGGGCTGCTGTAACATGTGAAACCAATGATATAAATACAGATGGCGATGCCACAAGGATCCTGCCCGGACTGGGGGGCACTCGGCGGAGGTGCCAGGATTTCTGTACTTTAACCTGCTGGAGCCAGACCTTTATAATTTGGGCGCCCTGCTGTCACTTTTACTGGTGCAGACTCATCCCTTCCTCAGCAGATCAGAGGCAGCAGCAGGAAACCCCGGGCTGAAGTCAGCACAATACACTTCCCCTCCATGTGCAGGTGCAGAGGGATGGACTGGAGCGGCCCAGGCAGCGAGGAGGCTGCACAAGGCACCTCGTCTCATGTACCACAGCTATGGGGGCCTACAGACAGCCTCTGGGTTAGTGAACACAATTCCTAAACTACAGTAGAGACTGACACTTGGAAATCGTCATCTAAGATCTCTAGCAATTCACAGTCTGAAGAGTTCACGAGGCAGCTCAGCAGCGGTCACTGGAAGTGTCTGACAACTCTACGACAAGAGGACAGTGTGTGAGGAGGGGCAGAGAATCTAAAATAAAAAATAGTCAAAGATCAGGACACTTCCCCTTTAAGTTATATTTCTATGCGGCACATTATAGGACATGAGGGCAGAGCGGTGGGGGGCACTGAGGAGAAGTCGCAGCATTTACAGACTCGGAAACTTCTAGAAGTCCCCTGTGGGCTGTGAACAGAAGACGCATTCAGAGAGTCCTCCAAGCCCCGGACTCTGTATAGACAGACTAATGATAAGGCCCGCACAGCGCCCCCAAACCTTCACAGCTCAGCGGCTTGTACTACAAAAGAGACATCATCGAGGTATCCGGTGCCTCACGCCTCAGCCCATGACTACACCTTATACCTTATACATAGTACAGGCCTGAGAGTCCTCCGATGTGCAGGCACCCTGTGGGTTACAGACCCCTATGAGCGAGGTATCTGGTGCCTCACGCCTCAGCTCATGACTACACCTTATACACAGTACAGGCCTAGGCCTGAGAGTCCTCCGATGTGCAGGCACCCTGTGGGTTACAGACCCCTATGAGCGAGGTATCCGGTGCCTCACGCCTCAGCCCATGACTACACCTTATACCTTATACATAGTACAGGCCTGAGAGTCCTCCGATGTGCAGGCACCCTGTGGGTTACAGACCCCTATGAGCGAGGTATCCGGTGCCTCACGCCTCAGCCCATGACTACACCTTATACCTTATACATAGTACAGGCCTGAGAGTCCTCCGATGTGCAGGCACCCTGTGGGTTACAGACCCCCATAAGTGAGGTCTTATGGTGCGATGTCATCAGGTTAGGAGCCAATAACTTCACATGCTCGGTATTTGCGTAGATCTCAGGGCCCTCGGGGCGCCGCTGCCTCTCCCTGGAGTTCATGTTCACGGTGGATCAGTCATTGGATTTTCGCTCCTGGAAAGTGCCCGGGGCGAGAAGTCAGTGACACACACAGGTCTCAGCAGAGTGCGGCGACCTCCCTGGCAGGGCCGCAGAGCAAGACGAGCTGCTAAGACTGAAGACAAAAGCCAAGAAAAACAATCGGAGGAAGAAATCGCTCCGTGCTATTAGCCGACCGCACGCTGACAACGAAGAATCCGTCCTGTTCTCTTCAGCCACGTCCCATGTAGACGGCAGAGCCAGGCAGCCAGGGGTTAACGGCCTGCGCCCGAGAAGGTTAAATAACGAAGGATGTGCAAAATCGTAAGACATTCGCCGCGCAGACCTTTAACCCCATGAACAGAAGATGTCTCAATTCTTGTGTCTGGTGGGTCTACACAGGGAGCGCAGCTCTGAAGCTATAAGGGAGGTTTTCAGCTGGGAGAAGTCGCGCGCACCTACCCGGCTGGTCACCATCAGCCTAGGATAGGAGGTAGTGCAGGCTGTGCTGCAGTGTAAAGCATGGCAAAGGAACAGTCGCCCCAGCAGATAAGAGGGGTAACGTCAGGGCACTACATGTAACCAGACCATGGCTGGGGGCGACGTGCCTAGAATCCTACACAAATGCCCCTGTAGCCAAATCCCCGGAGCCCGGCGGTCAGTGCCCCTAGATATTTGCCCCAGTGCCCGAGTCTTTGGGTTGTGTTCTAGTGATGTGTATAACGGGATCCGAGCTCTGCGGACACCGCTGAGGTCTCCAGGATTTAGCCCCTCCCTCTTTCACACCCTGGCGGTTTGCCCCGTTGCTGTGGCAATAACACACGCTGACAATGTTGCCAAATGTTTCTTTTCTTTTAGACTAGTGACAAGGTTTCTACCCCGATGGCTCCGGAGCACAACTCAGACAGCGACACCACAACAGGCCCTCCCTGCACACACGGCCCACCCCACGCACACGACCCACCCCACCACAAGCCCCGCACACACGACCCACCCCACGCACAAGGCCCTTCCTGCACACACGGCCCACCCCACGCACAAGGCCCTTCCTGCACACACGGCCCACCCCACGCACAAGGCCCTTCCTGCACACACGGCCCACCCCACGCACAAGGCCCTTCCTGCACACACGGCCCACCCCACGCACAAGGCCCTTCCTGCACACACGGCCCACCCCGCACACACGGCCCACCCCACGCACAAGGCCCACCCTGCACACACGGCCCACCCCACGCACAAGGCCCTTCCTGCACACACGGCCCACCCCACGCACAAGGCCCTTCCTGCACACACGGCCCACCCCGCACACACGGCCCTTCCTGCACACACGGCCCACCCTGCACGCACAAGGCCCACCCCACGCACAAGGCCCTTCCTGCACACACGGCCCACCCCACGCACAAGGCCCTTCCTGCACACACGGCCCACCCCACGCACAAGGCCCTTCCTGCACACACGGCCCACCCCACGCACAAGGCCCTCCCTGCACACACGGCCGTATCTGCCACTTATGGAGCAGACACTCAGCAAACTCTCTGAGTTGGGGAACCAGTTTTTCCAGTCAAGGCTCTAAAGACTGAAGAGAACAGACTCTAATGGTGCACTGAAGTCCCTGAGGCAAGAGACCACGCCCACCTTTAAAAGGAGATCTTCAAACATTACACCATTTTGTGTTGTCCCCAGTTCCCATCACAGATACCCCCATGTAAAGCCATTATGTGGGAGTCCAATACTGCCCCCCCCCCCCCAACACTACCCCTGTTAGAGCCTGGCAATGCCAAGTCTTATCAATGTGTTATCCTTCTCCAAACAGGAGCCTTGGCAAGTTGTGGACATTGAGCAACCCTGGATATTTAGCTCCTCTGCCATTCTGTGTGTCACAGAGGAGAAGAGATGTGTGACAAATTGCTCCTATGATCTATTACAATGGTTCGCAACGTGCGATACATGTACCCCGGGGGTAAGCAGCGTGGCTAAGCACCACTGGTCTATATTACATGCAGGTCCTGCCTGTCCAGTATGGATGCCCATGCATCATACTACACGTGGGGGCACTGAGGGGGCCATCATACTAAACGTGGGGGCACTGAGGGGGGCCATCATGCTAAACGTGGGGGCACTGAGGGGGGCCATCATGCTAAACGTGGGGGCACTGAGGGGGGCCATCATACTAAACGTGGGGGCACTGAGGGGGGCCATCATACAACACGTGGGGGCACGAACGTGGGGGCACTGAGGGGGGCCATCATGCAACACGTGGGGGCACTGAGGGGGGGCCATCATGCTACACGTGGGGGCACTGGGGGGCCATCATGCACACGTGGGGGCACTGAGGGGGCCCATCATGCTCTGGACCCGGATCTATAGGGGGTTTCGGCACTCAGAGTTGGGCAACCTCGGCTTCATATCAATCCCCCCCGAGCGCCATCATGCCTACCCCAGCATACACGTGGGGGCACTGAGGGGGCCATCATGCTACACGGGGGGCAGGGGGGGGGCCCCAAAACACGGGGGGGGCTGTTCATATGGAAAGTGAGGCACTTTGGGGGGCTGGGTGGGGGCTTTTCCCCCCTGGGGGGTCTTCTCGAGACCCGCTGATCTATAGGGGGTTTCTGTGACCCTCAGAGTCAATGGAGCAACCATCGGCTTTCATATCAATCCCACCCCATGTCAGTCCGCCATGACGCCAACCCCTACAGAACGTAAAGTGGCTGCGCGCGCCCTTACGCTGCGTCACCAATAACTGGAGCCCAAGTGTAATGACAGAATAATCCGATACAAGTAGTAAATGCCCCGGACAACAAGGAAGACAAAGAGCTGAAGACAAAGAGCTGAAGAGAAAGCAAACAGAAGAGGAGGACGATCGTAACGTCACAAACCGCGGCCTCAATACCGAAAATAGCTTCACAGGTGGAGAAGTGAGCGGCGCGCCCTGCACAAGAGGCTGCGACAAGGACGTGTCAGGAAGGGGAAGCGCCGGAGCCCTCTGGAACTTCTGTCATAGCTTTGGATTGATTTGCATGTATTTGTACAGGTGACCGATCCCGCGGCGTCGCCGTGCTCCGAATTCCACCACATTATCTGCACTTTACTGAATGCTCGGCTGCTGACAGCAGGAAATACTGACAAGTGGCAGCGAAGAAGTTATCTCTGACCCCACCTTCACAAAGAGTCTGCGGGGAAGTGGGGGGGGGGGGGGGGGGGGTCATCATCCTAACCCCAAGCCCGCCAACGAACATAAAGACTAATAATGAGCGGGCCCGAGCACACAATGCCGCCCATTTACCCCTTCACTACAGGGCAGGACTCGCCGCGGAAGCAAAGATCTCTGGAAAAGAAAAAGTTTCCTAAAAGTTGCAAGAAAAGGGAGGGGGGGGGGGGTATATAGAAGCAGACTGACCCCCCCCTATACACTGCTAGCACCCCCTCCTGCTCGTGTCACACTACAACTCTCAGCATGCCAGGGGTAGAGGCTACACAACAAACCAAAGTGTGAACTGAGCCCTGTGCATGGGGCAGCCGCACCCCTCCCATTACACACTGGTGATACATTATGGCTGCGCCAACTTACAGGTGCGAAGAGTAGAAAAAAAAATAAATCATCATCATGCACAGACCATAATGACTGCCGACAACCCAACAACACTACCTGTGCCCCCCTCCCCCACTACAGGTGAAGCAGAGCCGGGGCCGCGCAGGATACAACAAGGCTCAGCAGCAGGTGCTTATAGGTCTGTCTGTTATTGGCACAGAGCACCAATCCTGAGGACACAAAGTAACGTACAATAACACAAAGTAACGCAACGCACAGCAACACATACAATAACACAAAGTAACGCACAGTAACACGTACAATAACACAGAGTAACCAACACACAAAACACAAAAACCACACAGCATACGTACAATAAACACCACAGTAACACGTACAGTAACACAAAGTAACGCAACACAGCAATACGTACAATAACACAGAGTAACGCACAGTAACACGTACAATAACACAAAGTAACGCAACGCACAGTAACACGTACAATAACAGAGTAACGCACAGTAACACGTACAATAACACAAAGTAACGCACAGTAACACAAAGTAATGCAACACACAGCAATACGTACAATAACACAGAGTAACTCAACACGTACAATAACACAAAGTAACGCACAGTAACACGTACAGTAACACAAAGTAACGCAACACACAGCAACACGTACAATAACAGAGTAACGCAACACGTACAATAACACAGAGTAACGCAACACACAGTAACACGTACAATAACAAAGTAACATACAATAACACAAAGTAACGCACAGCAACACGTACAATAACAAAGTAACATACAATAACACAAAGTAACGCAACGCACAGCAACACTACAATAACACAAAGTAACGCACAGCAACACGTACAATAACACAGAGTAACGCAACACACAGTAACACGTACAATAACACAGAGTAACGCAACACGTACAATAACACAAAGTAACGCACAGTAACACGACAGTAACACAAAGTACGCAACACAGCATACGTACAATAACACAGAGTAACGCACAGTAACACGTACAATAACACAAAGTAACGCAACGCACAGTAACACGTACAATAACAGAGTAACGCACAGTAACACGTACAATAACACAAAGTAACGCAACGCACAGTAACACGTACAATAACAGAGTAACGCACAGTAACACGTACAATAACACAAAGTAACGCACAGTAACACAAAGTAATGCAACACACAGCAATACGTACAATAACACAGAGTAACTCAACACGTACAATAACACAAAGTAACGCAACACACAGCAACACGTACAATAACAGAGTAACGCAACACGTACAATAACACAAAGTAACGCAACGCACAGTAACACGTACAATAGCACAAAGTAACATACAATAACACAGAGTAACGCAACACACAGTAACACGTACAATAACAAAGTAACATACAATAACACAAAGTAACGCACAGCAACACGTACAATAACAAAGTAACATACAATAACACAAAGTAACGCAACGCACAGCAACACTACAATAACACAAAGTAACGCACAGCAACACGTACAATAACACAGAGTAATGCAACACACAGTAACACGTACAATAACACAGAGTAACGCAACACACAGTAACACGTACAATAACACAAAGTAACGCACATCAACACGTACAATAACACAAAGTAACATACAATAACACAGAGTAACGCAACACACAGCAACACGTACAATAACACAAAGTAACGCACAGTAACACAAAGCAACACGTACAATAACACAAAGTAACGCAACACACAGTAAAAGTAATGCACAGTAACACGTACAGTAAATGCACAATAACACCCGCACAGCAACTCCGCCACCCACCATAAAACACTATTACAGGATAATAGACCTTGTAGGTTACACAATAAGCCAAGCCGTGGACTTCAGCACTTTCTTCTGGATTAATGGCGCATATTGGTGGAATTTAGCGCACGCTAAGTGTCTAACGCTCACTACTGGCAGCCTCAGTGATCTAGGAAGTGGGACACAACAGCGCAGGAACAGAATACTGTACAGTGTTCATCCCCATAGAGCCTACCTGCACCCCAATAGGGTGACAGACCGCACCCCAGAGGTCTGGGACTTCTCCCGTGACCCCCAATAGTGCAGGGTACACACAAGGAGTGATCACTAACACATGAAGCAGCCGCAGGAGGTTTGTTCTACTTCTGGCCGCAGAGATAACAAAACCAGCTTTAGCCACAGCAGCACAGAGCATTCAAGCAGCAGCTCCCTATGATATACTTATTGCATCAGACAGTGGACCAGAGATGGATGAGGAGAGGGGGCAGAAGAGGATGGGACTAACGCTGGATGAGGGGACAGGGCAGATGTTAATGGGGCGCTGCTCGGGATAGGAGGAACTTTCGGTTACACAAGCGCCCCTCCCAGCCATCATCCCCCATCTCTTACCTCCAGGATCTCCTCCAGGTCCTTCAGGGTCAGGCAGGTGTACTTGTCTAAAATCTTCGTCTTACTCTCATCAAACTCCTTGGTTGCTTGCTTCCAGTTGGGCTCCTCCAAGACTTGGAAGATAGCTGCCCCTATGGACAGGTAGAAGATGATGGCAGAGGTCAGGAGGGGCCCCCTGTCCACCATGGCGGCTGCTGCTGTTACTGTAGACTTGCACCCCTGTTAGAGCCTGGCATGGGTTGTCTGGAGGTGCCAGCTGGACCCCCTTCTCCTTCTCCTTCTCCTTCTCCTCCTGGTGTCTTGTATGGGAGCCTCTTGCACCAGCTGTTTGAATTTGGTACACCCACTGCGCATGCGTGCTGCGCTAACAACTTTTCTTTGCTACAATGTAACGAAAGTTTGTGTCGGAAGTTTCTGGCTGTGCTGAGAGTGTATGGGAGAGCCCGCAGGAGCCCCTGTATCCCCGGGCAGTGCCGGCATGGAGGGGGGCAGTGTGGAGCAGCACCGCGGGCAGACACGTGTCTTATGCTGCACTGACTCACTGGGGTTCATATTTGTAGACGGTGCAGCAGGGAGGAGAAAGGAGGAAAGCCCGCCCCGGGACACCGGCGGAGGAGGGGGGGGGGGAGCGGGGGGGGGTGCACCTGGGGGCGGGGAGCCCTGCACCTGGGGGAGAGGGGCCCCGCTGGGGGGGAGAGGGGAGCCCTGCACCTGGGGGAGAGGGAGCCCACTGCTAGAGGGAGGGTAGAGGGGAGCCCTGCACCTGGGGGAGAGGGAGCCCACTGCTAGAGGGAGGGTAGAGGGGAGCCCTGCACCTGGGGGAGAGCGACCCCACTGCTAGGGGGAGGGTAGAGGGGAGCCCTGCACCTGGGGGAGAGGGAGCCCACTGCTAGAGGGGGGAGGGTAGAGGGGAGCCCTGCACCTGGGGGAGAGGGACCCCACTGCTAGGGGGAGGGGAGGGCGCTGGGGGGGGAGAGGGGAGCCCTGCACCTGGGGGAGAGCGACCCCACTGCTAGAGGGAGAGGGGAGCCCTGCACCTGGGGGAGAGGGAGCCCACTGCTAGGGGGAGGGGGAGGGGAGCCCTGCACCTGGGGGAGAGGGAGCCCTGCACCTGGGGGAGAGGGGAGCCCTGCACCTGGGGGAGAGCGACCCCCACTGCTGGGGAGGGAGGGGAGCCCTGCACCTGGGGGAGAGGGAGCCCACTGCTAGAGGGAGAGGGGAGCCCTGCACCTGGGGGAGAGGGAGCCCCTGCGGGGGGGGGAGCCCTGCCCTGGGGGAGGGGCAGCCCCAGGGGAGGGTGAGGGGAGCCCTGCACCTGGGGGAGAGGGAGCCCACTGCTAGGGGGAGGGTAGAGGGGAGCCCTGCACCTGGGGGAGAGGGACCCCACTGCTAGAGGGAGGGTAGAGGGGAGCCCTGCACCTGGGGGAGAGGGAGCCCACTGCTAGGGGGAGCCCGCCCGGGGAGGGGAGGGGGAGGGGAGCCCTGCACCTGGGGGAGAGGGAGCCCTGCACCTGGGGGAGAGGGGAGCCCTGCACCTGGGGGAGAGGGAGCCCTGCACCTGGGGGAGAGGGAGCCCACTGCTAGGGGGAGGGTAGAGGGGAGCCCTGCACCTGGGGGAGAGGGAGCCCACTGCTAGAGGGAGAGGGGAGCCCTGCACCTGGGGGAGAGGGAGCCCACTGCTAGGGGGGGGGGAGGGGAGCCCTGCACCTGGGGGAGAGGGAGCCCTGCACCTGGGGGAGAGGGAGCCCACTGCTAGGGGGAGGGGAGGGGATGGGAGGGGAGCCCTGCACCTGGGGGAGAGGGAGCCCACTGCTAGGGGGAGGGGAGCCGGCACCTGGGGGGAGCCCTGCACCTGGGGGAGAGGGAGCCCTGCACCTGGGGGAGAGGGAGCCCACTGCTAGGGGGAGGGTAGAGGGGAGCCCTGCACCTGGGGGAGAGGGAGCCCACTGCTGCGCACCTGGGGGAGGGGAGCCCCGCGGGGGGAGGGGGGGAGCCCTGCACCTGGGGGAGAGGGAGGCCCTGCTGGGGGGGGGGGGGGGGGAGCCCTGCACCTGGGGGAGAGGGAGCCCACTGCTAGGGGGAGGGGAGGGGAGCCCTGCACCTGGGGGAGAGGGAGCCCACTGCTAGGGGAGGGTAGAGGGGAGCCCTGCACCTGGGGGAGAGGGACCCCACTGCTAGGGGGGGGAGGGGGAGCCCGCACCTGGGGGAGCCCTGCACCTGGGGGAGAGGGAGCCCACTGCTAGGGGGAGAGGGGAGCCCTGCACCTGGGGGAGAGGGAGCCCACTGCTAGGGGAGAGGGGAGCCCTGCACCTGGGGGAGAGGGAGCCCACTGCTAGGGGGGAGGGCCCTGAGGGGGAGGGGAGCCCCGCCCTGACCGGGGAGAGGGAGCCAGCCTGGACCGGGGGGCACCTGGGGGAGCGGGAGCCCACTGCTAGGGGAGGGGGCCGCCGGGGGGAGGGGCCCAGAGGGGAGCCCTGCACCTGGGGGGGGGAGAGGGAGCCCTGCACCTGGGGGAGAGGGAGCCCACTGCTAGGGGGGGGAGGGGTAGAGGGGAGCCCTGCACCTGGGGGAGAGGGAGCCCTGCACCTGGGGGAGAGGGAGCCCACTGCTGGGGGAGGGGAGAGGGGAGCCCTGCACCTGGGGGAGAGGGAGCCCACTGCTAGGGGAGGGGGAGGGGGCCCGCCCTGGGGGAGAGGGTAGAGGGGAGCCCTGCACCTGGGGGAGAGGGACCCCACTGCTAGGGGGAGGGGAGAGGGGAGCCCTGCACCTGGGAGAGAGGGAGCCCACTGCTAGGGGAGAGGGGAGCCCTGCACCTGGGGGAGAGGGAGCCCACTGCTAGGGGAGAGGGGAGCCCTGCACCTGGGGGAGAGGGAGCCCAGTGCTAGGGGGAGGGTAGAGGGGAGCCCTGCACCTGGGGGAGAGGGAGCCCACTGCTAGGGGGAGGGTAGAGGGGAGCCCTGCACCTGGGGGAGAGGGAGCCCTGCACCTGGGGGAGCGGGAGCCCACTGCTAGGGGGAGGGTAGAGGGGAGCCCTGCACCTGGGGGGGAGAGGGAGCCCTGCACCTGGGGGAGAGGGAGCCCACCTGCTAGGGGGAGGGCCCTACCTGGGGAGGGAGCCCTGCACCTGGGGGAGAGGGAGCCCACTGCTAGAGGGAGGGGCACCTGGGGGAGAGGGGAGCCCTGCCCTGGGGGAGAGCCCGGGGGGGGGAGCCCTGCACCTGGGGAGAGGCGACCCCCACTGCTAGGGGGAGGGGAGCCCTGCACCTGGGGGAGAGGGACCCCACTGCTAGGGGGAGGGTGAGGGGGAGCCCTGCACTTAGGGGAGAGGGAGCCCACTGCTAGGGGGAGGGTAGAGGGGAGCCCTGCACCTGGAGGAAAGGGACCCCACTGCTAGAGGGAGCCCTGCACCTGGGGAAGGAGGACCCCAATGCTAGAGGGAGCCCTGCACCTGGGGAAGAGGGACCCCACTGCTAGAGGGGGGGTAGAGGGGAGCCCTGCACCTGGGGGAGAGGGAGCCCACTGCTAGAGGGAGGGTAGAGGGGAGCCCTGCACCTGGGGAATAGGGACCCCACTGCTAGAGGGAGGGTAGAGGGGAGCCCTGCACCTGGGGGAGAGGGAGCCCACTGCTAGAGGGAGGGTAGAGGGGAGCCCTGCACCTGGGGGAGAGCGACCCCACTGCTAGGGGGAGGGTGAGGGGAGCCCTGCACTTAGGGGAGAGGGAGCCCACTGCTGGGGAGCGGGGAGCCCTGCACCTGGGGGAGAGGGAGCCCACTGCTAGAGGGAGGGTAGAGGGGAGCCCTGCACCTGGGGGAGAGGGAGCCCACTGCTAGGGGGAGGGTAGAGGGGAGCCCTGCACCTGGGGGAGAGCAACCCCACTGCTAGAGGGAGGGTAGAGGGGAGCCCTGCACCTGGGGGAGAGGGAGCCCACTGCTAGGGGGAGGGGAGCGGGAATCCCTGCACCTGGGGAATAGGGACCCCACTGCTAGAGGGAAGGTAGAGGGGAGCCCTGCACCTGGGGGAGAGGGAGCCCACTGCTAGAGGGAGGGTAGAGGGGAGCCCTGCACCTGGGGGAGAGGGAGCCCACTGCTAGAGGGAGGGTAGAGGGGAGCCCTGCACCTGGGGAATAGGGACCCCACTGCTAGGGGAGGGGAGCTGGGAGCCCTGCACCTGGGGGAGAGGGAGCCCACTGCTAGGGGGAGGGTAGAGGGGAGCCCTGCACCTGGGGGAGAGCGACCCCACTGCTAGAGGGAGGGTAGAGGGGAGCCCTGCACCTGGAGGAGAGGGATCCCACTGCTAGAGGGAGGGCGAGGGGAGCCCTGCACTTAGGGGAGAGGGAGCCCTGCACCTGGGGAAGGAGGACCCCCACTGCTAGAGGGAGCCCTGCACCTGGGGGAAGGAGGACCCCACTGCTAGAGGGAGCCCTGCACCTGGGGAAGAGGGACCCCACTGCTAGAGGGAGGGTGAGGGGGAGCCCTGCACCTGGGGGAGAGGGACCCCACTGCTAGAGGGAGGGTGAGGGGAGCCCTGCACCTGGGGGAGAGGGAGCCCACTGCTAGAGGGAGCCCTGCACCTGGGGAAGAGGGAGCCCACTGCTAGGGGGAGGGTAGAGGGACCCTACTGCTAGAGGGAGCCCTGCAACTGGGGGAGAGGGAGCCCTGCAACTGGGGAAGAGGGACCCCACTGCTAGAGGGAGGGTAGAGGGAGCCCTGCAACTGGGGGAGAGGGAGCCCTGCACCTGGGGAAGAGGGGCCCCACTGCTAGGGGGAAAATGAGGGGACCCCTGCACCTGAGGAAGGAGGACCCACTTATAGAGGGCTCTAGGGGGAGGATAGTGGGAACCCCACACCTGGGGAAGGAGGACCCCACTGCTAGAGGGCTGTAGGGGATGGTCGAGGGAACCCTACAGCTAGTGGATTCTAGGGGAATAATAGTGGGGACCCAATTGCTACTGGACTAGGTCTTAATGTTTAGGGGGCACTGTGGGTCTGATATAATGGGATCCCACTTGTGGCTCACTAATGGGGGTGCAATGTGTGAAGTATTGGGGTGCATCTGATTCATGGTGACCTGGGGCTCTCTGCTCTTAGTTGGAGGTTGGGGGGCTGCTTTAAGCATCTTGCAGGATCCTCCCTTCCCTGTTTGCTTGTTGGGGTTATAAGGGGGATGGGAATTCATCAGACATCTGTGGATTTCTAGCTGGAGGTGAGGAGGGGTCTCCAGGGGTGTCGGGACATGTCAGGACTAGTCGCTCTCCTGCAAGAAGTTATAGATCGCATGTAATATAAGAGTGGGGCATGCTGGGAGATCACACAATGCAGACTACTAGTAACCTATAATAACACTATAAGTAAGTGCCCCCCAGCACAAGGCCTGGGATCAGATGGTGCCCCCTCACTGGCTATGATCTCCTCATCTGTACCGCCATCGTCCCTAGACCCTGTATTCCCCCCGCTGCAGTTTTGGATGTGCACGTTGATGGTTTCCCCTTCCCACTGGGTGTCACTGTTGTTATACGAGTCTCTTATTAATTTGATATCAGTTTTATTAACCCTGTGTGGTAATCTTGGAGCTAATAATGGGCTATTATAGGGACAGGAGGTATTAGATTAGTAATCCCTGGGAGCCTATAGGGGATATAGAAGATACTGGCCCCGGAGCCCTAATAGGGATCATTCTATTATTCATCACCATCCACCGGTCAGCCATAATGCATTGTGGGTCTGGGGTCAGGACTCTTCAGGAAGTGGCGCGGGAGGCATAAAAACCGCATCTGCCCCAAAACGGGCACAAATTACGCAAATCCCTTTTTTTATGCCACATAAATGGGATAAGGGCAAAATCTGCCCCTTTGTCTGTTGGTTTTTCACAATTTGCATGACTTCTGCTTCCTTGTTTCCATCCAGAGACTAATTGTACCCTGAGCCCATACTCCTCACAGCTGAGGGCTTGTTACAGTTGCATCTAGGCTGCATAGTCCTTGGTGGGGTAAACCATAAGGCTAGGTTCACATCTGCGTTGAAGACTCCGGCCGCAGAATCCGCCAAATATCGGCAGAGAGAAAAGTCCTGCCCGGATATCTCTCTGCTGGTTTCAGTATAATAACGGTGGAAACCTGATGGACGCCATTATAGTCTCTGGGGTCCGCAGGTAGCCGCTGTTTTAGCAGATGGGCTCTCCGTTGTTTGGGTGCCCTGGCAGACCTGAACGACGGAGAGCCCAGCACAAGTATGAACCTAGCCTCAGCAGCACAAATCTCTCTGCTGTGCTGCTAGTTTGTTACAATGTATCAGTGTGATGTCCAGGCTGGGGTTTGCTAGGATGTGTCTGCTCGGGGTGTGGTGGACGCGTAGCCTTCACTTGTATCACTCGTCATTGTTCTCATATTCCCATAAGACGTTGACCCCGGATGGTGATTGTCCCATGGTCACCTCCAAATGTTTTCTGGTGGTCGGTGATGGCAGGATGTCCAGCAGGATGGTCCATATCACCCGCCACCCCCCAGTTCCTTGTGGTCTGATGCCCAGATGCCTCAGATCGGAGCCGTTCCCTTTATTATGATGCCCACCCCTTCTCCAGGGACAGTGTAGAAAATACCGCCATCTGCCCAGCATGTTGACCCCATGAAACCCCCCAATCCCCTTTCTATTGATAAACATTCCTAACTCCTACAAGAGGGACTTCTTGCGGGATTGTGTGAGGTGTGAACTGCGACTTCTGGGGGTCGCTGTCTCCATCCTGGGCTGATTCCCATAATAATACTAATGTAATTTAATTATTCACAATGAGCCCCTTGGCTGTATTCACACCTGACATACCAAGAACTTCTGCACAAAGACAACAAGCAGTGCATTGTGATTGTTTGTGTTTAAGGGGAAGTGATGAGGTGTTTGATGCCTCAGGCGCTAAAAATCTGATTCTACTAGAAGTGTCAGTCTACTCTGAACCTCAGGAAACTTCCGTCCTCTTGTGTTTTTCCATAGTCAATGGTTTACATTGGAAGGATGAAGTATTATTATTATCATCGCTGGGATCCGACTGTGCCGTACAGATGGGGAAATTACTGTGACATCCCCCTGACCTCGGTGTCCTGCAGAGCTTAGAATCTACCCGGTCGGGCGAGGTAATGGAGGGTCTTGTGGGTCTCTTTATACGTTATCATTGGACTTGTATCAGCCCCCGAGTCGTCTTATGGACTGTGCCCTATAATATATTTAATTTGGAGCCGCCATTAAAGTGCCATAATGGTTGTCATCCATCCAGATTTCCAAAGACCCTCCAGACCCCTGTACCTGCATAATAGATCAGTTACATGACTATGTCATTTGCTCACACCCTACACCAATATATCTTACCCCTGTGACAGCCCTGCAGGTGTTATGTGAGCCGCCATATGGGCCATAGTATTGTCCCTCATGACAATGGAACATCTCACAATTATAAAAGTGGGTGCACAATAATGGCTCTTAATAGGCGACTATGGAGTGATATAAAATACAGCCTGAATCCTTAGAGCCAGCCTTCACTATACTGCACTATTATTCTATTTGTGAATCTGGATAGAGGGCTTAGCTTCCTTGCAGTGCATGGAATGTTGGATGATACTGAAAAAACATGAATATATCCAGTAAGAACATTAGAAATATCCTTGTGATCACCTCCAGATATCACTGCGGCATCTGTGGCCTGAAGGTCTATTGTTTACCATCAGATGTTCTGGAATTCCTACTCTTCTAAAATCCAGTAAAAATAACGCCCAATTCTAGGAATTTCTCAAATTATGCAAATATAAGACCTGATATGTCTTATCCTGGAGAACGTCTGCCGGGCTGGAGATGCTGCTGAGATGTCTTGGGGCAATTATCTGTCTGGACCAATGGACTCCACAATTGTGGAAGGTAAAACAGTGAAGGCCCCAAAGTAAAGATCAAATTGGCATAAAAGCCAACAATCCAGAACAGACAGGCCAGCACCCAAAAGGAGTGCAACCACCTAAACATACAGACCGCCACCCAACAAGAGTGCAACCATCTAAACAGACAGGCCTCCCCCCAACAGGAGTGCAACCACCTAAACAGACAGGCCTCCCCCCAACAGGAGTGCAACCACCTAAACAGACAGGCCACCACCCAACAGGAGTGCAACCACCTAAACAGGCAGGCCTCCCCCCAACAGGAATGCAACCACCTAAGCAGAAAGGTCACCACCCAACAGGAGTTCAACCACCTAAACAGACAGGCCAGCACCCAACAAGATTGCAACCACCTAAACAGACAGGCCTCCCCCCAACAGGAGTGCAACCATCTAAACAGACAGGCCACCACCCAACAGGAGTGCAACCACCTAAGCAGAAAGGTCACCACCCAACAGGAGTTCAACCACCTAAACAGACAGGCTTCCCCCCAACAAGAGTGCAACCACCTAAACAGACAGGCCACCACCCAACAAGAGTGCAACCATCTAAACAGACAGGCCTCCCCCCAACAAGAGTGCAACCACCTAAACAGACAGGCCAGCACCCAACAGGAGTGCAACCATCTAAACAGACAGGCCTCCCCCCCAACAAGAGTGCAACCACCTAAACAGACAGGCCACCACCCAACAGGAGTGCAACCATCTAAACAGACAGGCCTCCCCCCCAACAAGAGTGCAACCACCTAAACAGACAGGCCACCACCCAACAGGAGTGCAACCACCTAAACAGACAGGCCTCCCCCCAACAAGAGTGCAACCATCTAAACAGACAGGCCTCCCCCCCAACAAGAGTGCAACCACCTAAACAGACAGGCCACCACCCAACAGGAGTGCAACCACCTAAACAGACAGGCCTCCCCCCAACAGGAGTGCAACAACCCAAACAGACAGGCCAGCACCCAACAAGATTGCAGCCACCTAAATAGACAGACCACCACCCAACAGGAGTGCAACCATCTAAACAGACAGGCCACCACCCAACAGGAGTGCAACCACCTAAACAGACAGGCCAGCACCCAACAAGAGTGCAACCACCTAAACAGACATACCACCACCCAACAAGAGTGCAACCATCTAAACAGACAGGCCTCCCCCCAACAAGAGTGCAACCACCTAAACAGGCCACCACCCAACAAGAGTGCAACCATCTAAACAGACAGGCCTCCCCCCAACAAGAGTGCAACCACCTAAACAGAGAGGCCACCACCCAACAGGAGTGCAACCACCTAAACAGACAGGCCAGCACCCAACAAGATTGCAACCACCTAAACAGACAGGCCTCCCCCCAACAGGAGTGCAACCATCTAAACAGACAGGCCACCACCCAACAGGAGTGCAACCACCTAAGCAGAAAGGTCACCACCCAACAGGAGTTCAACCACCTAAACAGACAGGCCAGCACCCAACAAGATTGCAACCACGTAAACAGACAGACCACCACCCAACAGGAGTGCAACCATCTAAACAGACAGGCCACCACCCAACAGGAGTGCAACCACCTAAACAGACAGGCCAGCACCCAACAAGAGTGCAACCACCTAAACAGACATACCACCACCCAACAGGAGTGCAACCATCTAAACAGACAGGCCTCCCCCCAACAAGAGTGCAACCACCTAAACAGACAGGCCACCACCCAACAAGAGTGCAACCATCTAAACAGACAGGCCTCCCCCCAACAAGAGTGCAACCACCTAAACAGAGAGGCCACCACCCAACAGGAGTGCAACAATCTAAACAGACAGGCCTCCCCCACCTCCCTCAACAGACAGGCCTCCCCCCAAAAAGATGCAACCACATAAACAGACAGGCCACCACCCAACAAGAGTGCAACCATCTAAACAGACAGGCCTCCCCCCCAACAAGAGTGCAACCACCTAAACAGACAGGCCACCACCCAACAAGAGTGCAACCATCTAAACAGACAGGCCTCCCCCCAACAAGAGTGCAACCATCTAAACAGACAGGCCAGCACCCAACAAGATTGCAACCACCTAAACAGACAGACCACCACCCAACAGGAGTGCAACCATCTAAACAGACAGGCCTTCCCCCAAAAGGAGTGCAACCATCTATACAGACAGGCCTTCCCCCAACAGGAGTGCAACCACCTAAACAGACCGGCCTTCCCCCAACAGGAGTGCAACCACCTAAATAGACAAGCCTCCACCCAACAGGAGTGCAACCACGTAAACAGACAGGTCACCACCCAACAGGAGTGGGTATACCCCGCCCAGGGCTTCTCGCAGTACATGGGGCCCACATGCTCGCTGTAGCCTGTAGGGCCCTGTGTATAGCTGAGTGTTTTGTGACCAGAATATATAAGTTCTGTGTTGTTGATGTTTCCTATCTCAGGACATGGGATATCATTGAAGCTTCTCAGATGATTCGCCCCATTTTTTTTCTTTTTTCATTCTCATTTTGGAAAGTGTTGAAGACGTCTTAATCAAGCCTCTCCGAGCTGCAGATCTCTCCTTGCCAAATCCATCTCCGCCACCTGAGACCAAACACATTGATTGGACACGTGGACGGGGGCGCCTGTTCCTGCCAGAGAGATCATCTTCTGATTTCTAGTCCATCGCTCCAAGCAACCACTCCCCGAATTGCTTACGAATGTGCAGGACGATGACAAAGCCAAAAGTGACATAGGCTTGGGAGCCGCCTCGCCCAGCATTCATTCAGCTGTGATGAGGCGATCTCCGCCATGTCATCTATGATGTCCTGGCTTATTTGTTATTCTGTTTATGCAGATTATCAAGGAGATGGTTTCGTAACATTGGTCATCTGCAGAATGTTATCTGTCCCGCTCCTTGGGTAAATTACAGGACCTTAAAATCTTGGAAAGATGGAGGAAACATAGATTTTACTGTACATCTTATTAAAGGCCAGGCATCTGTAGGAGGGATCCTTTCAATTGGGGATCTAGTAGGGTTGCCCTGTGTTTACCAGTACCCTTCTACTTGCAGATACTTGGATATGAGGTGTGACATGAGCACTTGTGGTCCTCTGAACTGGCCAAAAGGGCACAGTGGCTGGTGCTACCTGTTATTTGTACATAGATGTTAGATTTCCACTTTCCCATCAGCACGTTGAGGGACCAACGTTCAGTTAGATCAGTTCTGCAATTCCTGGAAAGTGATGTGAAGCCAACATTGTGGGTTGTTGGAGTGAAGATGATTCAACCTTCAGCGGCAAGAATGAGGTCACATTCACACTACAGTATTTGCAAGGTAAAACTAGAAGTGATTCTAGACTTGTAAGCTTAACTCCGTAGGAACTAAACCTGTAGTCTCTAATTATGTAGGTTCTAGTCATATAAATTCTGCTCTTGTACAGTACATTCTTCTGCTGTAAGACCCAGACCTGTAGGTTCTACTCTTGTAGGATCCAAACCTGTAGGTTCTACTCTTGTAGGATCCAAACCTGTAGGTTCTACTCTTGTAGGATCCAGACCTGTAGGTTCTACTCTTGTAGGATCCAGACCTGTAGGTTCTACTCTTGTAGGATCCAAACCTGTAGGTTCTACTCTTGTAGGATCCAGACCTGTAGGTTCTACTCTTGTAGGATCCAGACCTGTAGGTTCTACTGTTGTAGGATCCAGACCTGTAGGTTTTATTCTTGTAGGATCCAGACCTGTAGGTTCTACTCTTGTAGGATCCAGACCTGTAGGTTCTACTCTTGTAGGATCCAGACCTGTAGGTTTTATTCTTGTAGGATCCAGACCTGTAGGTTCTACTCTTGTAGGATCCAGACCTGTAGGTTCTACTCTTGTAGGATCCAGACCTGTAGGTTTTACTCTTGTAGGATCCAGACCTGTAGGTTCTACTCTTGTAGGATCCAGACCTGTAGGTTCTACTCTTGTAGGATCCAGACCTGTAGGTTCTACTCTTGTAGGATCCAGACCTGTAGGTTCTACTCTTGTAGGATCCAAACCTGTAGGTTCTACTCTTGTAGGATCCAAACCTGTAGGTTCTACTCTTGTAGGATCCAGACCTGTAGGTTCTACTCTTGTAGGATCCAGACCTGTAGGTTCTACTCTTGTAGAATCCAAACCTGTAGGTTCTACTCTTGTAGGATCCAGACCTGTAGGTTCTACTCTTGTAGGATCCAGACCTGTAGGTTCTACTCTTGTAGGATCCAGACCTGTAGGTTTTATTCTTGTAGGATCCAGACCTGTAGGTTCTACTCTTGTAGGATCCAGACCTGTAGGTTCTACTCTTGTAGGATCCAGACCTGTAGGTTTTACTCTTGTAGGATCCAGACCTGTAGGTTCTACTCTTGTAGGTTTTACTCTTGTAGGATCCAGACCTGTAGGTTCTACTCTAGTAGGTTCCAGTCCTGGTATTGACCTTCAAATACTGACCATGTTAATATGGCCAATCTCGGGACAGATTTCCTGCCTTCTATGTACACTGCAATATCTCCATTAACTGACAGCAAGCAGAGTTGTTTGTAAAGTAGGGAAAGATATAAAAGTTACAGAAATTTCCAGATACAATGATGAAGCTTTTCTAAAATTGAGGAGGATAATCCAATTTAAAGGCATGGCCCATGAAAAGCACAAGATAGGTGATAAAGTATGATAGTTGGGGGAAACATCACCTATCGCAACTGTGCAGGTCTTGTGTCCCCCTTGGTAGGTGGTGACAATTGGGCACTTTTCCCCACTCATCACTAAAGGATTGATGGAGATGGCTGAGCCCAGTACACGACTACCTGCGATTCTCATAGATATTGAATGGAGGGGAAGTGCCCCTGGTCGGGGTTATGAGACCCTGGTTTGTGTGATAGAATTATGGGGGGCTGACAGCTGACATCCCCCTACCTATCACATACCCTGTATGTTTATGTGGGTTACCCCTGTAGACTGTCGCTTGCAGGGAATGAGTGGACAATATAGACAGCTGCATAACTGAGCCCTCAGGATCTCGCCCCCTCCAGTAGTCACTGACTAATCTACAGCCTGAGCTGGTGATATACACAGATGGTCGCCTTTCCACCATCCTTCAAAGAAAAGAATAGCTGCTCAGTGCCTGTAACTGCAGAATGTGGGGGAGACACAGAAACCCTTTGTTTCCCGATTTTTGTCATGTGCTCCATCCCCTCCCCCACCCAAAGATTTCCATACAATGGACTGAATCTCCTTGATCTGTCTGTCTATATCTAATCTATCCATAGTGATAACAGATACAGCAGGGGTGCCAATACTTTTGGCCAGTACTGTATAAGAAATCCTATCAGTGAAGATAACAACAAGATGAAAGAAACAAGTGATATAAACTAATTATTAGACTAAGAATCACTCCTATCATTCCTCAAGGGAGATTAAAGATCATATATACCTTCAACCTTTTGCCACATTTCAGGCTTCAAACATAAGGATATAAAATTTTAATGTTTTGGTGAAGAATCAACAAGTGGGACACAATCGTGAAGTGGAACGAAATTTATTGGATATTTTAAACTTTTGTAAAAAATAAACTGAAAAGTGGGGCGTGCAATATTATTCGGCCCCTTTACTTTCAGTGCAGCAAACTCAGTCCAGAAGTTCAGTGAGGATCTCTGAATGATCCAATGTTGTCCTAAATGACTGATGATGATAAATATAATCCACCTGTGTGTACAAGTCTCCGTATAAATGCACCTGCTCTGTGATAGGCTCAGGGTTCTGTATAAAGCGCAGAGAGCATCATGAAGACCAAGGAACACACCAGACAGGTCCCTGATACTGTTGTGGAGAAGTTTAAAGCCGGATTTGGATACAAAAGATCCCAAACAAACACCCAAGGAGCACTGTGCAAGCGACAATTGAAATGGAAGGAGTACAGACCACGCAAACACCAAGACCCGGCCGCCCTCTAAACTCACTCAAACAAGGAGAAGACTGACAGAGATGCAGCCAAGAGGCCCAGACACCTGGATGAACTGCAGAGACTACAGCGAGGTGGGAGAGCTGTCCATAGGACAACAACAGCGACACGCACAAATCTGGCCTTATGGAAGAGTGGCAAGAAGAAAGCCATTCCAAAGATACCAAAAGAGCCACCTGGGAGACACCAAACATGTGGAAGAAGGTGCCGCCAGAGGAAACCAAATCCAACTTTGGCCATAATGCAAAACGATATGTTTGGCGTAAAGCAGCACAGCTCATCCCCCTGAACACACCATCCCCACTGTCACACATGGTGGGGGCAGCATCATGGTTTGGGCCTGCTTTTCTTCAGCAGGGACAGGGAAGATGGTTACAATTGATGGGAAGATGGATGGAGCCAAATACAGGACCATTCTGGAAGAAAACCTGTTGGAGTCTGCAAAAGACCTGAGACTGGGACGGAGATTTATCTTCCAACAAGACAATGATCCCAAACATAAAGCCAAATCTACAATGGAATGGTTCCCAAATAAACGTATCCAGGTGTTAGAATGGCCAAGTCAAAGTCCAGACCTGAATCCAATCGAGAATCTGTGGAAAGAGCTGAAAACTGCTGTTCACAAACGCTCTCCATCCAACCTCACTGAGCTCCAGCTGTTTTCCAAGGAAGAATGGGCAAGAACTGATAGAGACATACCCCAAGCGACTTGTAGCTGTAATCGCAGCAAAAGGGGGCGCTACAAAGTATTAACTTAAGGGGGCCGAATAATATTGCACGCCCCACTTTTCAGTTTTTTATTTTTTACAAAAGTTTAAAATAACCAATAAATTTCGTTCCACTTCACGATTGTGTCCCACTTGTTGTTGATTCTTCACCAAAAAATTTAAATTTTATATCCTTATGTTTGAAGCCTGAAATGTGGCAAAAGGTTGAAAAGTTCAAGGGGGCCGAATACTTTTGCAAGGCACAGCCTTGTATACACAGCCCAGAGTCAGATATATATGGCTTCTTCCTGGCAGAGCGGCCTCTCAGCCCATGTCCATACAGTCCTCGTGTCACTGTGGATAATGACACCCTCTTACCAGCTTCAGCATCTTCACACGGTCTTTGGCTTTTGTTCTTGGGCTGATTTGCACATTTCGTACCAAAGCCCGTTCATCTCTGAGACACAGAACCCATCTCCTTCCTGAGCGGTATGATGGCTGGGCATTCCCATCTTTTTTGTACTTGCCTATAATTGTTTGTACAGATGAACGAGGCACCTTCAGGTATCTGGAAATTGCACTCATGGATGAACCAGACTTTTGCAAGTCCACAATTCTCTTCCTGATATCTTGGCTAATTTCTTTAGACTTTCCCATGATGTTACACAAAGAAGCAGTGTGTTTCAGGTGTGCCTTAAAATACATCCACAGGTGTGTCTCTAATTAATTGCCAATAAACCTATCAGAGGCTTACAAAGACATGACATCGTCATATAGGCTGTCCCAAATTGATTAAAGGCACAGATATTCTCTTTGTCTGAGATGAGAAAATCAAAGTCCAGCTCATAAACATTTAACAACACCAGATCTATTTACAATGTGACTTGTTGACGACTTCATTTATGGTGGTGGTGACCACACAGCGAGATCCGCACGAACATTGCAACGAGAGGCCTCATTACAGGATGAAGATTTTATTACTAAAGTCAAAGATCAATTACAAGAAGCTTCATGGAAAGTGCGAAATGTGAAAGTGACAGCGAAGCAACAGTGACGAGAGAAATCTCCACCCAATGACCCCCAGTGAACGGGACAGGAGAAGTGGTACTGTGCACTGTTTATATATACAGTACAAGAGAAGTGGTACTGTGCACTGTCCATATATACAGGACAAGAGAAGTGGTACTGTGCACTGTCCATATATACAGGATAAGAGAAGTGGTACTGTGCACTGTCCATATATACAGGATAAGAGAAGTGGTACTGTGCACTGTCCATATATACAGGAC
This sequence comes from Leptodactylus fallax, assembly GCA_947044405.1. Taxonomy (NCBI): domain Eukaryota; kingdom Metazoa; phylum Chordata; class Amphibia; order Anura; family Leptodactylidae; genus Leptodactylus; species Leptodactylus fallax. Next base: position 52,908 of record CAMRHE010001322.1, read on the forward strand.
AAGAGAAGTGGTACTGTGCACTGTCCATATATACAGGAGGAGAGAAGTGGTACTGTGCACTGTCCATATATACAGGATAAGAGAAGTGGTACTGTGCACTGTCTATATATACAGGATAAGAGAAGTGGTACTGTGCACTGTCTATATATACAGGATAAGAGAAGTGGTACTGTGCACTATCCATATATACAGGATAAGAGAAGTGGTACTGTACACTGTCCATACATACAGGATAAGAGAAGTGGTACTGTGCACTGTCCATATATACAGGAGGAGAAAAGTGGTACTGTGCACTGTCCATATATACAGGACAAGAGAAGTGGTACTGTGCACTGTCCATATATACGGGATAAGAGAAGTGGTACTGTAAACTGTCCATATATACAGGATAAGAGAAGTGGTACTGTGCACTGTCCATATATACAGGATAAGAGAAGTAGTACTGTGCACTGTCCATATATACAGGATAAGAGAAGTGGTACTGTGCACTGTCCATATATACAGGATAAGAGAAGTGGTACTGTGCACTGTCCATATATACAGGACAGGAGAAGTGGTACTGTGCACTGTCCATATATACAGGAGGAGAGAAGTGGTACTGTGCACTGTCCATATATACAGGAGGAGAGAAGTGGTACTGTGCACTGTCCATATATACAGGATAAGAGAAGTGGTACTGTGCACTATCCATATATACAGGATAAGAGAAGTGGTACTGTACACTGTCCATACATACAGGATAAGAGAAGTGGTACTGTGCACTGTCCATATATACAGGAGGAGAGAAGTGGTACTGTGCACTGTCCATATATACAGGACAAGAGAAGTGGTACTGTGCACTGTCCATATATACGGGATAAGAGAAGTGGTACTGTACACTGTCCATATATACAGGATAAGAGAAGTGGTACTGTGCACTGTCCATATATACAGGATAAGAGAAGTAGTACTGTGCACTGTCCATATATACAGGATAAGAGAAGTGGTACTGTGCACTGTCCATATATACAGGATAAGAGAAGTGGTACTGTGCACTGTCCATATATACAGGACAGGAGAAGTGGTACTGTGCACTGTCCATATATACAGGAGGAGAGAAGTGGTACTGTGCACTGTCCATATATACAGGAGGAGAGAAGTGGTACTGTGCACTGTCCATATATACAGGATAAGAGAAGTGGTACTGTGCACTATCCATATATACAGGATAAGAGAAGTGGTACTGTGCACTGTCCATATATACAGGATAAGAGAAGTGGTACTGTGCACTGTCCATATATACAGGACAGGAGAAGTGGTACTGTGCACTGTCCATATATACAGGAGGAGAGAAGTGGTACTCTGCACTGTCCATATATACAGGAGGAGAGAAGTGGTACTGTGCACTGTCCATATATACAGGATAAGAGAAGTGGTACTGTGCACTATCCATATATACAGGATAAGAGAAGTGGTACTGTGCACTGTCCATATATACAGGATAAGAGAAGTGGTACTGTGCACTGTCCATATATACAGGATAAGAGAAGTGGTACTGTGCACTGTCCATATATACAGGATAAGAGAAGTGGTACTGTGCACTGTCCATATATACAGGATAAGAGAAGTGGTACTGTGCACTGTCCATATATACAGGATAAGAGAAGTGGTACTGTGCACTGTCCATATATACAGGATAAGAGAAGTGGTACTGTGCAGTGTCCATATATACAGAATAAGAGAAGTGGTACTGTGCACTGTCCATATATACAGGATAAGAGAAGTGGTACTGTGCACTGTCCATATATACAGGATAAGAGAAGTGGTACTGTGCACTGTCCATATATACAGGAGGAGAGAAGTGGTACTGTGCACCGTCCATATATACAGGATAAGAGAAGTGGTACTGTGCACTGTCCATATATACAGGATAAGAGAAGTGGTACTGTGCACTATCCATATATACAGAATACGAGAAGTGGTACTGTGCACTGTCCATATATACAGGATAAGAGAAGTGGTACTGTGCACTATCCATATATACAGGAGGAGAGAAGTGGTACTGTGCACTGTCCATATATACAGGAGGAGAGAAGTGGTACTGTGCACTGTCCATATATACAGGACAAGAGAAGTGGTACTGTGCACTGTCCATATATACAGGAGGAGAGAAGTGGTACTGTGCACTGTCCATATATACAGGACAAGAGAAGTGGTACTGTGCACTGTCCATATATACAGGATAAGAGAAGTGGTACTGTACACTGTCCATATATACAGGATAAGAGAAGTGGTACTGTGCACTGTCCATATATACAGGATAAGAGAAGTGGTACTGTGCACTGTCCATATATACAGGATAAGAGAAGTGGTACTGTGCACTGTCCATATATACAGAATAAGAGAAGTGGTACTGTGCACTGTCCATATATACAGGACAGGAGAAGTGGTACTGTGCACTGTCCATATATACAGGAGGAGAGAAGTGGTACTGTGCACTGTCCATATATACAGGAGGAGAGAAGTGGTACTGTGCACTGTCCATATATACAGGATAAGAGAAGTGGTACTGTGCACTATCCATATATACAGGATAAGAGAAGTGGTACTGTGCACTGTCCATATATACAGGATAAGAGAAGTGGTACTGTGCACTGTCCATATATACAGGACAAGAGAAGTGGTACTGTGCACTGTCCATATATACAGGAGGAGAGAAGTGGTACTGTGCACTGTCCATATATACAGGAGGAGAGAAGTGGTACTGTGCACTGTCCATATATACAGGATAAGAGAAGTGGTACTGTGCACTGTCCATATATACAGGATAAGAGAAGTGGTACTGTGCACTGTCCATATATACAGGATAAGAGAAGTGGTACTGTGCACTGTCCATATATACAGGATAAGAGAAGTGGTACTGTGCACTGTCCATATACACAGGATAAGAGAAGTGGTACTGTGCACTGTCCATATATACAGGATAAGAGAAGTGGTACTGTACACTGTCCATATATACAGGATAAGAGAAGTGGTACTGTGCACTGTCCATATATACAGGATAAGAGAAGTGGTACTGTACACTGTCCATATATACAGGATAAGAGAAGTGGTACTGTGCACTGTCCATATATACAGGATAAGAGAAGTGGTACTGTGCACTGTCCATATATACAGGATAAGAGAAGTGGTACTGTGCACTGTCTATATATACAGGAGGAGAGACGTGGTACTGTGCACCGTCCATATATACAGGATAAGAGAAGTGGTACTGTGCACTGTCCATATATACAGGATAAGAGAAGTGGTACTGTGCACTGTCCATATATACAGGATAAGAGAAGTGATACTGTGCACTATCCATATATACAGAATAAGAGAAGTGGTACTGTGCACTGTCCATATATGCAGGACAGGAGAAGTGGTACTGTGCACTGTCCATATATACAGGATAAGAGAAGTGGTACTGTGCACTGTCCATATATACAGGAGGAGAGAAGTGGTACTGTGCACTGTCCATATATGCAGGACAGGAGAAGTGGTACTGTGCACTGTCCATATATACAGGATAAGAGAAGTGATACTGTGCACTGTCCATATATACAGGATAAGAGAAGTGGTACTGTGCGCTGTCCATATATACAGGACAAGAGAAGTGGTACTGTGCACTGTCCATATATACAGGAGGAGAGAAGTGGTACTGTGCAGTGTCCATATATACAGAGTAAGATAAGTGGTACTGTGCACTGTCCATATATACAGGAGGAGAGAAGTGGTACTGTGCACTGTCCATATGTACAGGACAAGAGAAGTGGTACTGTGCACTGTCCATATATACAGAATACGAGAAGTGGTACTGTGCACTGTCCATATATACAGGATAAGAGAAGTGGTACTGTGCACTGTCCATATATACAGGACAGGAGAAGTGGTACTGTGCCCTGTCCATGTATACAGAATAAGAGAAGTGGTACTGTGCACTGTCCATATATACAGGAGTAAGAGAAGTGGTACTGTGTACTGTCCATATATACAGGAGGAGAGAAGTGGTACTGTGCACTGTCCATATATACAGGAGGAGAGAAGTGGTACTGTGCTCTGTCCATATATACAGGAGAAGAGAAGTGGTACTGTGCACTGTCCGTATATACAGAATATGAGAAGTGGTACTGTGCACTGTCCATATATACAGGATAAGAGAAGTGGTACTGTGCACTGTCCATATATACAGGATAAGAGAAGTGGTACTGTGCACTGTCCATATATACAGTATAAGAGAAGTGGTACTGTGCACTGTCCATATATACAGGAGGAGAGAAGTGGTACTGTGCACTGTCCATATATACAGGACAGGAGAAGTGGTACTGTGCACTGTCCATATATACAGAGTAAGAGAAGTGGTACTGTGCACTGTCCTTATATACAGGAGAAGAGAAGTGGTACTGTGCACTGTCCATATATACAGGACAGGAGAAGTGGTACTGTGCACTGTCCATATATACAGGACTAGAGAAGTGGTACAGTGCACTGTTTATATATACAGGACAAGAGAAGTGGTACTGTGCACTGTCCATATATACAGGATAAGAGAAGTGGTACTGTGCACTGTTTATATATACAGGACAAGAGAAGTGGTACTGTGCACTGTCCATATATACAGGAGGAGAGAAGTGGTACTGTGCACTGTTTATATATACAGGACAAGAGAAGTGGTACTGTGCACTGTCCATATATACAGGATAAGAGAAGTGGTACTGTGCACTGTTTATATATACAGGACAAGAGAAGTGGTACTGTGCACTGTCCATATATACAGGATAAGAGAAGTGGTACTGTGCACTGTTTATATATACAGGACAAGAGAAGTGGTACTGTGCACTGTCCATATATACAGGATAAGAGAAGTGGTACTGTGCACTGTTTATATATACAGGACAAGAGAAGTGGTACTGTGCACTGTCCATATATACAGGAGGAGAGAAGTGGTACTGTGCACTGTTTATATATACAGGACAAGAGAAGTGGTACTGTGCACTGTCCATATATACAGGATAAGAGAAGTGGTACTGTGCACTGTCCATATATACAGGAGTAAGAGAAGTGGTACTGTGCACTGTCCATATATACAGAATATGAGAAGTGGTACTGTGCACTGTTCATATATACAGGACAAGAGAAGTGGTACTGTGCACTGTCCATATATACAGGATAAGAGAAGTGGTACTGTGCACTGTCCATATATACAGGACAGGAGAAGTGGTACTGTGCACTGTCCATATATACAGGAGGAGAGAAGTGGTACTGTGCACTGTCCATATATACAGGAGGAGAGAAGTGGTACTGTGCACTGTCCATATATACAGGATAAGAGAAGTGGTACTGTGCACTATCCATATATACAGGATAAGAGAAGTGGTACTGTGCACTGTCCATATATACAGGATAAGAGAAGTGGTACTGTGCACTGTCCATATATACAGGATAAGAGAAGTGGTACTGTGCACTGTCCATATACACAGGATAAGAGAAGTGGTACTGTGCACTGTCCATATATACAGGATAAGAGAAGTGGTACTGTGCACTGTCCATATATACAGGATAAGAGAAGTGGTACTGTGCACTGTCCATATATACAGGATAAGAGAAGTGGTACTGTGCAGTGTCCATATATACAGAATAAGAGAAGTGGTACTGTGCACTGTCCATATATACAGGATAAGAGAAGTGGTACTGTGCACTGTCCATATATACAGGATAAGAGAAGTGGTACTGTGCACTGTCCATATATACAGGAGGAGAGAAGTGGTACTGTGCACTGTCCATATATACAGGATAAGAGAAGTGGTACTGTGCACTGTCCATATATACAGGATAAGAGAAGTGGTACTGTGCACTGTCCATATATACAGTACGAGAAGTGGTACTGTGCACTGTCCATATATACAGGATAAGAGAAGTGGTACTGTGCACTGTCCATATATACAGGAGGAGAGAAGTGGTACTGTGCACTGTCCATATATACAGGAGGAGAGAAGTGGTACTGTGCACTGTCCATATATACAGGATAAGAGAAGTGGTACTGTGCACTGTCCATATATACAGGAGGAGAGAAGTGGTACTGTGCACTGTCCATATATACAGGACAAGAGAAGTGGTACTGTGCACTGTCCATATATACAGGATAAGAGAAGTGGTACTGTACACTGTCCATATATACAGGATAAGAGAAGTGGTACTGTGCACTGTCCATATATACAGGATAAGAGAAGTGGTACTGTGCACTGTCCATATATACAGGATAAGAGAAGTGGTACTGTGCACTGTCCATATATACAGGATAAGAGAAGTGGTACTGTGCACTGTCCATATATACAGGACAGGAGAAGTGGTACTGTGCACTGTCCATATATACAGGAGGAGAGAAGTGGTACTGTGCACTGTCCATATATACAGGAGGAGAGAAGTGGTACTGTGCACTGTCCATATATACAGGATAAGAGAAGTGGTACTGTGCACTGTCCATATATACAGGATAAGAGAAGTGGTACTGTGCACTGTCCATATATACAGGATAAGAGAAGTGGTACTGTGCACTGTCCATATATACAGGACAGGAGAAGTGGTACTGTGCACTGTCCATATATACAGGAGGAGAGAAGTGGTACTGTGCACTGTCCATATATACAGGAGGAGAGAAGTGGTACTGTGCACTGTCCATATATACAGGATAAGAGAAGTGGTACTGTGCACTGTCCATATATACAGGATAAGAGAAGTGGTACTGTGCACTGTCCATATATACAGGATAAGAGAAGTGGTACTGTGCACTGTCCATATATACAGGATAAGAGAAGTGGTACTGTGCACTGTCCATATATACAGGATAAGAGAAGTGGTACTGTGCACTGTCCATATATACAGGATAAGAGAAGTGGTACTGTACACTGTCCATATATACAGGATAAGAGAAGTGGTACTGTGCACTGTCCATATATACAGGATAAGAGAAGTGGTACTGTACACTGTCCATATATACAGGATAAGAGAAGTGGTACTGTGCACTGTCCATATATACAGGATAAGAGAAGTGGTACTGTGCACTGTCCATATATACAGGATAAGAGAAGTGGTACTGTGCACTGTCCATATATACAGGAGGAGAGAAGTGGTACTGTGCACTGTCCATATATACAGGATAAGAGAAGTGGTACTGTGCACTGTCCATATATACAGGATAAGAGAAGTGGTACTGTGCACTGTCCATATATACAGGATAAGAGAAGTGGTACTGTGCACTGTCCATATATACAGAATACGAGAAGTGGTACTGTGCACTGTCCATACATACAGGATAAGAGAAGTGGTACTGTGCACTATCCATATATACAGGAGGAGAGAAGTGGTACTGTGCACTGTCCATATATACAGGAGGAGAGAAGTGGTACTGTGCACTGTCCATATATACAGGACAAGAGAAGTGGTACTGTGCACTGTCCATATATACAGGAGGAGAGAAGTGGTACTGTGCACTGTCCATATATACAGGACAAGAGAAGTGGTACTGTGCACTGTCCATATATACAGGATAAGAGAAGTGGTACTGTACACTGTCCATATATACAGGATAAGAGAAGTGGTACTGTGCACTGTCCATATATACAGGATAAGAGAAGTGGTACTGTGCACTGTCCATATATACAGGATAAGAGAAGTGGTACTGTGCACTGTCCATATATACAGAATAAGAGAAGTGGTACTGTGCACTGTCCATATATACAGGACAGGAGAAGTGGTACTGTGCACTGTCCATATATACAGGAGGAGAGAAGTGGTAGTGTGCACTGTCCATATATGCAGGACAGGAGAAGTGGTACTGTGCACTGTCCATATATACAGGATAAGAGAAGTGGTACTGTGCACTGTCCATATATACAGGAGGAGAGAAGTGGTACTGTGCACTGTCCATATATGCAGGACAGGAGAAGTGGTACTGTGCACTGTCCATATATACAGGATAAGAGAAGTGGTACTGTGCACTGTCCATATATACAGGATAAGAGAAGTGGTACTGTGCACTGTCCATATATACAGGACAAGAGAAGTGGTACTGTGCACTGTCCATATATACAGGAGGAGAGAAGTGGTACTGTGCAGTGTCCATATATACAGAGTAAGAGAAGTGGTACTGTGCACTGTCCATATATACAGGAGGAGAGAAGTGGTACTGTGCACTGTCCATATGTACAGGACAAGAGAAGTGGTACTGTGCACTGTCCATATATACAGGATACGAGAAGTGGTACTGTGCACTGTCCATATATACAGGATAAGAGAAGTGGTACTGTGCACTGTCCATATATACAGGACAAGAGAAGTGGTACTGTGCCCTGTCCATGTATACAGAATAAGAGAAGTGGTACTGTGCACTGTCCATATATACAGGAGCAAGAGAAGTGGTACTGTGTACTGTCCATATATACAGGAGGAGAGAAGTGGTACTGTGCACTGTCCATATATACAGAACGAGGAGAGAAGTGGTACTGTGCACTGTCCATATATACAGGAGAAGAGAAGTGGTACTGTGCACTGTCCATATATACAGGATATGAGAAGTGGTACTGTGCACTGTCCATATATACAGGATAAGAGAAGTGGTACTGTGCACTGTCCATATATACAGGATAAGAGAAGTGGTACTGTGCACTGTCCATATATACAGGATAAGAGAAGTGGTACTGTGCACTGTCCATATATACAGGAGGAGAGAAGTGGTACTGTGCACTGTCCATATATACAGGACAGGAGAAGTGGTACTGTGCACTGTCCATATATACAGAGTAAGAGAAGTGGTACTGTGCACTGTCCTTATATACAGGAGAAGAGAAGTGGTACTGTGCACTGTCCATATATACAGGACAGAGAGAAGTGGTACTGTGCACTGTCCATATATACAGGACTAGAGAAGTGGTACAGTGCACTGTCCATATATACAGGACAAGAGAAGTGGTACTGTGCACTGTCCATATATACAGGATAAGAGAAGTGGTACTGTGCACTGTCCATATATACAGGACAAGAGAAGTGGTACTGTGCACTGTCCATATATACAGGAGGAGAGAAGTGGTACTGTGCACTGTTTATATATACAGGACAAGAGAAGTGGTACTGTGCACTGTCCATATATACAGGATAAGAGAAGTGGTACTGTGCACTGTCCATATATACAGGACAAGAGAAGTGGTACTGTGCACTGTCCATATATACAGGATAAGAGAAGTGGTACTGTGCACTGTCCATATATACAGGACAAGAGAAGTGGTACTGTGCACTGTCCATATATACAGGATAAGAGAAGTGGTACTGTGCACTGTCCATATATACAGGACAAGAGAAGTGGTACTGTGCACTGTCCATATATACAGGAGGAGAGAAGTGGTACTGTGCACTGTTTATATATACAGGACAAGAGAAGTGGTACTGTGCACTGTCCATATATACAGGATAAGAGAAGTGGTACTGTGCACTGTCCATATATACAGGAGTAAGAGAAGTGGTACTGTGCACTGTCCATATATACAGAATATGAGAAGTGGTACTGTGCACTGTCCATATATACAGGACAAGAGAAGTGGTACTGTGCACTGTCCATATATACAGGATAAGAGAAGTGGTACTGTGCACTGTCCATATATACAGGACAGGAGAAGTGGTACAGTGCACTGTTTATATATACAGGACAAGAGAAGTGGTACTGTGCACTGTCCATATATACAGGATAAGAGAAGTGGTACTGTGCACTGTTTATATATACAGGACAAGAGAAGTGGTACTGTGCACTGTCCATATATACAGGATAAGAGAAGTAGTACTGTGCACTGTCCATATATACAGGAGTAAGAAAAGTGGTACTGTGCACTGTCCATATATACAGGATAAGAGAAGTGGTACTGTGCGCTGTCCATATATACAGGATAAGAGAAGTGGTACTCTGCACTGTCCATATATACAGGATAAGAGAAGTGGTACTGTGCACTGTCCATATATACAGGATAAGAGAAGTGGTACTGTGCACTGTCCATATATACAGGATAAGAGAAGTAGTACTGTGCACTGTCCATATATACAGGATAAGAGAAGTGGTACTGTGCACTGTCCATATATACAGGATAAGAGAAGTGATACTGTGCACTGTCCATATGTACAGGATAAGAGAAGTGATACTGTGCACTGTCCATATATACAGAGTAAGAGAAGTGGTACTGTGCACTATCCATATATACAGGATAAGAGAAGTGATACTGTGCACTGTCCATATATACAGGATAAAAGAAGTGGTACTGTGCACTGTCCATATATACAAAATAAGAGAAGTGGTACTGTGCACTGTCCATATATACAGAATAAGAGAAGTGATACTGTGCACTGTCCATATATACAGGATAAGAGAAGTGGTACTGTGCACTGTCCATATATACAGGAGGAGAGAAGTGGTACTGTGCACTGTCCATATATACAGGATAAGAGAAGTGGTACTGTGCACTGTCCATATATACAGGATAAGAGAAGTGGTACTGTGCACTGTCCATATATACAGGATAAGAGAAGTGGTACTGTACACTGTCCATACATACAGGATAAGAGAAGTGGTACTGTGCACTATCCATATATATAGGATAAGAGAAGTGGTAATGTGCACTGTCCATATATACAGGATAAGAGAAGTGATACTGTGCACTGTCCATATATACAGGATAAGAGAAGTGGTACTGTGCGCTGTCCATATATACAGCACAAGAGAAGTGGTACTGTGCACTGTCCATATATACAGGAGGAGAGAAGTGGTACTGTGCAGTGTCCATATATACAGAGTAAGATAAGTGGTACTGTGCACTGTCCATATATACAGGAGGAGAGAAGTGGTACTGTGCACTGTCCATATGTACAGGACAAGAGAAGTGGTACTGTGCACTGTCCATATATACAGGATAAGAGAAGTGGTACTGTGCGCTGTCCATATATACAGGATAAGAGAAGTGGTACTGTGCACTGTCCATATATACAGGACAAGAGAAGTGGTACTGTGCACTGTCCATATATACAGGATAAGAGAAGTGGTACTGTGCACTGTCCATATATACAGAATAAGAGAAGTGGTACTGTGCACTGTCCATATATACAGGATTAGAGAAGTGGTACTGTGCACTGTCCATATATACAGGACTAGAGAAGTGGTACTGTGCACTGTCCATATATACAGGATAAGAGAAGTGGTACTGTGCAGTGTACATTTTGTGAGAATATTTAGAAAATAAAACAAAACAGCAAGAAAAGAAAATCCTTGCCTATCCAGCATTTACTAGACATAAAACAACCCTAGCTAGCAGCTGGAGAGTTTCTCCATGTGAGCTTTGAACCATAAGAAAGTTCAGCAACCTCTTGCTCACCTTTGTCTCTCACAGAGACTGACTTTCTATGTCAGAGATAGTGGAAGAGTGAAGAAATCAGTTATACCACGTCTGAAGAAGAGAGCTAGCACTCTCGAAAGCTTACCATCAAATATACTCAGTTAGCTTCTAAAAGGTACCGCCTGATTTCTTCACTATTCCACTACTTTCTATGGCTAACACGGTACAACATTATACTATGTCAGAGATAGTTGCCCTCGCCTCTCTTACCCACCTTCTCTGAATTAGGTAATTATTAGGTGATGTCTATGACATAGGAGAGGAATCTGAGAGAAATATATATTTCCTCCACAACCAGTGTATACAGACTATGAGCAGATATTGAGGATCACACCTATCACATAGAACATGTTTATTCCTCTCCCTCTCTGGTCAGACTAGTCCTGACTCCTTGTGATCTCCTTATGTAACTTGGTAACCAGTGATTTCCCTTTGGGCAGGTGAATGAGAAGCTTCCAGGAGTCTCTGCATTGTGTGTAAATTGTGAAACAATTAGGATGACACTTAACACAATGGGGGAAGTTTTCTAAACTGGTCATGCCAGTTTCTGGCACAAAAGTGATACATTTTTGGTCAGGGCCATTTGTGAGAAATATGTGTCAGACAATCGCCACTTTGAGAAAAGTGGTTTGTGGTGTGTCGCGACCTCCCGCAGTGCTCCAGAATTATCTGCTAATCTGGTAGGATCTCCTACCAGCACTGACAATATCAAGTTTAGTAGGATCCCCCCAATGTTTCCTTTGATGTTGTCAGATTAGATGTAGAGGAGGAGATGGGTCAGATTGTAAGGATTGTCCTGACATTCAGTCACCTCTGTCCCCTTCAGTCACCTCTGTCCCCCTCCAGACTACTTTGTCTTTCTTTCAGTCTCCTTTGTGCTCTCCACACTCCTCTGTCCCCCTCCACACTCCTCTGTCCCCCTCCACACTCCTCTGTACCCCTCCACACTCCTCTGTACCCCTCCACACTCCTCTGTCCCCCTCCACACTCCTCTGTCCCCCTCCAGACTCCTCTGTCCCCCTCCAGTCTCCTCTGTCCCCCTCCACACTCCTCTGTCCCCCTCCACACTCCTCTGTCCCCCTCCAGTCTCCTCTGTACCCCTCCACACTCCTCTGTCCCCCTCCAGTCTCCTCTGTCCCCCTCCAGACTCCTCTGTCCCCCTCCAGTCTCCTCTGTCCCCCTCCAGACTCCTCTGTCCCCCTCCAGTCTCCTCTGTCCCCCTCCACAATCCTCTGTACCCCTCCACACTCCTCTGTCCCCCTCCACAGTCCTCTGTCCCCCTCCACACTCCTCTGTCCCCCTCCACACTCCTCTGTCCCCCTCCAGTCTCCTCTGTACCCCTCCACACTCCTCTGTCCCCCTCCAGACTCCTCTGTACCCCTCCACACTCCTCTGTCCCCCTCCACACTCCTCTGTCCCCCTCCAGACTCCTCTGTCCCCCTCCCATCTCCTCTGTCCCCCTCCACACTCCTCTGTCCCCCTCCAGACTCCTCTGTCCCCCTCCACAGTCCTCTGTCCCCCTCCACACTCCTCTGTCCCCCTCCACACTCCTCTGTACCCCTCCACAATCCTCTGTCCCCCTCCACACTCCTCTGTACCCCTCCACAGTCCTCTGTCCCCCTCCAGACTCCTCTGTACCCCCCCCCCCCACACTCCTCTGTCCCCCCTTCAGACTCCTCTGTCCCCCTCCAGACTCCTCTGTCCCCCTTCAGACTCCTCTGTCCCCCTCCACACTCCTCTGTACCCCTCCACAGTCCTCTGTCCCCCTACACACTCCTCTGTCCCCCTCCACACTCCTCTATACCCCTCCACACTCCTCTGTACCCCTCCACAGTCCTCTGTACCCCTCCACACTCCTCTGTACCCCTCCAGACTCCTCTGTCCCCCTCCACACTCCTCTGTCACCCTCCACAGTCCTCTGTCCCCCTTCAAAATCCACCTGTTGGATCTTAAACTCCTCTGATATCTGCCCTTTGGTAGAGTCTGGATGACCTCTACATATCAGATATTTGGTGGATCCTCCGTTAATGTGTATGGTCAGCTCAGGGCTCATATATTGCTGTTCTGTACATATCATGAGCCGTATGAAGCTGTAGTGCGGCCCTCAATAACACATTCCCTATGTATTTGGCCATTTCATATATCAGATGCTGCACCGAATGTCTGATTGTGGGGAGATTAATATTGCTATGAGGTGGTGGGAAATTTCCATATTATGGTGTGGTGTAGAGCTGCACATGGAGGATCATACAGTAGTGCCCATAGCTCCCTATTATGGTGCCATGTAGAGCTGCACATGGAGGATCATACAGTAGTGCCCATAGCTCCCTATTATGGTGCCATGTAGAGGAGCACATGGAGGATCATACAGTAGTGCCCATAGCTCCCTATTATGGTGCCATGTAGAGGAGCACACAGAGGATCATACAGTAGTGTCCATAGCTCACTATTATGGTGCCATGTAGAGCTGCACACAGAGGATCATACAGTAGTGCCCATAGCTCCCTATTATGGTGCCATGTAGAGCTGCACATGGAGGATCATACAGTAGTGCCCATAGCTCCCTATTATGGTGCCATGTAGAGGAGCACATGGAGGATCATACAGTAGTGCCCATAGCTCCCTATTATGGTGCCATGTAGAGGAGCACACAGAGGATCATACAGTAGTGTCCATAGCTCACTATTATGGTGCCATGTAGAGCTGCACACAGAGGATCATACAGTAGTGCCTATAGCTCCCTATTATGGTGCCATGAAGAGGAGCACACGGGGGATCATACAGTAGTGCCCATAGCTCCCTATTATGGTGCCATGTAGAGCTGCACACAGAGGATCATACAGTAGTGCCCATAGCTCCCTATTATGGTGCCGTGTAGAGGAGCACACAGAGGATCATACAGTAGTGTCCATAGCTCACTATTATGGTGCAATGTAGAGACTGCACACAGAGGATCATACAGAAGTGCCCATAGCTCCCTATTATGGTGCTGTGTAGAGCTGCACACAGAGGATCATACAGTAGTGCCCATAGCTCCCTATTATGGTGCTGTGTAGAGGAGCACACAGAGGATCATACAGTAGTGTCTATAGCTCCCTATTATGGTGCTGTGTAGAGCTGCACACAGAGGATCATACAGAAGTGCCCATAGCTCCCTATTATGGTGCTGTGTAGAGCTGCACACAGAGGATCATACAGTAGTGCCCATAGCTCCCTATTATGGTGCCATGTAGAGGAGCACACGGAGGATCATACAGTAGTGTCCATAGCTCCCTATTATGGTGCTTTGTAGAGGAGCACACAGAGGATCATACAGTAGTGTCCATAGCTCCCTATTATGGTGCTGTGTAGAGGAGCACACAGAGGATCATACAGTAGTGCCCATAGCTCCCTATTATGGTGCCATGTAGAGGAGCACACAAAGGATCATACAGTAGTGCCCATAGCTCCCTATTATGGTGCCATATAGAGCAGCACACAGAGGATCATACAGTAGGGTCCATAGCTCCCTATTATGGTGCCATGTAGAGGAGCACACAGAGGATCATACAGTAGTGTCCATAGCTCCCTATTATGGTGCTGTGTAGAGCTTCACACAGAGGATCATACAGTAGTGCTCATAACTCCATATTATGGTGCCATGTAGAGGAGCACACAGAGGATCATACAGTAGTGCCCATAGCTCCCTATTATGGTGCTGTGTAGAGGAGCACATGGAGGATCATACAGTAGTGTCCATAGCTCCCTATTATGGTGCCATGTAGAGGAGCACACGGAGGATCATACAGTAGTGCTCATAACTCCCTATTATGGTGCCATGTAGAGGAGCACACAGAGGATCATACAGTAGTGCCCATAGCTCCCTATTATGGTGCCATGTAGAGGAGCACACAGAGGATCATACAGTAGTGCTCATAACTCCCTATTATGGTGCCATGTAGAGGAGCACACAGAGGATTATACAGTAGTGTCCATAGCTCCCTATTATGGTGCTGTGTAGAGCTTCACACAGAGGATCATACAGTAGTGTCCATAACTCCCTATTATGGTGCCATATAGAGCAGCACACAGAGGATCATACAGTAGTGCCCATAGCTCCCTATTATGGTGCCATGTAGAGGAGCACACAGAGGATCATACAGTAGTGTCCATAGTTCCCTATTATGGTGCCATATAGAGGAGCACACGGAGGATCATACAGTAGTGCTCATAACTCCCTATTATGGTGCCATGTAGAGAAGCACACAGAGGATCATACAGTAGTGTCCATAGCTCCCTATTATGGTGCTGTGTAGAGCTTCACACAGAGGATCATACAGTAGTGCTCATAACTCCCTATTATGGTGCCATGTAGAGGAGCACACAGAGGATCATACAGTAGTGCCCATAGCTCCCTATTATGGTGCTGTGTAGAGGAGCACATGGAGGATCATACAGTAGTGCCCATAGCTCCCTATTATGGTGCCATGTAGAGCTGCACATGGAGGATCATACAGTAGTGCCCATAGCTCCCTATTATGGTGCCATGTAGAGGAGCACATGGAGGATCATACAGTAGTGCCCATAGCTCCCTATTATGGTGCCATGTAGAGGAGCACACAGAGGATCATACAGTAGTGCTCATAACTCCCTATTATGGTGCCATGTAGAGGAGCACACAGAGGATCATACAGTAGTGCCCATAGCTCCCTATTATGGTGCCATGTAGAGGAGCACACAGAGGATCATACAGTAGTGTCCATAGCTCCCTATTATGGTGCCATATAGAGGAGCACACGGAGGATCATACAGTAGTGTCCATAGCTCCCTATTATGGTGCTGTGTAGAGCTTCACACAGAGGATCATACAGTAGTGCTCATAACTCCCTATTATGGTGCCATGTAGAGGAGCACACAGAGGATCATACAGTAGTGCCCATAGCTCCCTATTATGGTGCTGTGTAGAGGAGCACATGGAGGATCATACAGTAGTGTCCATAGCTCCCTATTATGGTGCCATGTAGAGGAGCACACAGAGGATCATACAGTAGTGTCCATAGCTCCCTATTATGGTGCTGTGTAGAGCTTCACACAGAGGATCATACAGTAGTGCTCATAACTCCCTATTATGGTGCCATGTAGAGGAGCACACAGAGGATCAACAGTAGTGCCCATAGCCCCTATTATGGTGCTGTGTAGAGGAGCACATGGAGGATCATACAGTAGTGTCCATAGCTCCCTATTATGGTGCCATGTAGAGGAGCACACGGAGGATCATACAGTAGTGCTCATAACTCCCTATTATGGTGCCATGTAGAGGAGCACACAGAGGATCATACAGTAGTGCCCATAGCTCCCTATTATGGTGCTGTGTAGAGGAGCACATGGAGGATCATACAGTAGTGCCCATAGCTCCCTATTATGGTGCCATGTAGAGCTGCACATGGAGGATCATACAGTAGTGCCCATAGCTCCCTATTATGGTGCCATGTAGAGGAGCACATGGAGGATCATACAGTAGTGCCCATAGCTCCCTATTATGGTGCCATGTAGAGGAGCACACAGAGGATCATACAGTAGTGCTCATAACTCCCTATTATGGTGCCATGTAGAGGAGCACACAGAGGATCATACAGTAGTGCCCATAGCTCCCTATTATGGTGCCATGTAGAGGAGCACACAGAGGATCATACAGTAGTGTCCATAGCTCCCTATTATGGTGTCAATAGAGGAGCACACGGAGGATCAACAGTAGTGCCATAGCTCCCTATTATGGTGCGTGTAGAGCTTCACACAGAGGATCATACAGTAGTGCTCATAACTCCCTATTATGCTGCCATGTAGAGGAGCACATGGAGGATCATACAGTAGTGCCCATAGCTCCCTATTATGGTGCCATGTAGAGGAGCACACAGAGGATCATACAGTAGTGCTCATAACTCCCTATTATGGTGCCATGTAGAGGAGCACACAGAGGATCATACAGTAGTGCCCATAGCTCCCTATTATGGTGCCATGTAGAGGAGCACACAGAGGATCATACAGTAGTGTCCATAGCTCCCTATTATGGTGCATATAGAGGAGCACACGGAGGATCATACAGTAGTGTCCTAGCCCCTATTTGGTGCTGTGTAGAGCTCACACAGAGGATCATACAGTAGTGCCCATAGCTCCCTATTATGGTGCTGTGTAGAGGAGCACATGGAGGATCATACAGTAGTGTCCATAGCTCCCTATTATGGTGCCATGTAGAGGAGCACACAGAGGACATACAGAGTGTCCATAGCCCCATTATGGTGCTGTGAGGCCACACAGAGGATCATACAGTAGTGCTCATAACTCCCTATTATGGTGCCATGTAGAGGAGCACACAGAGGATCATACAGTAGTGCCCATAGCTCCCTATTATGGTGCTGTGTAGAGGAGCACATGGAGGATCATACAGTAGTGTCCATAGCTCCCTATTATGGTGCCATGTAGAGGAGCACACGGAGGATCATACAGTAGTGCTCATAACTCCCTATTATGGTGCCATGTAGAGGAGCACACAGAGGATCATACAGTAGTGCCCATAGCTCCCTATTATGGTGCTGTGTAGAGGAGCACATGGAGGATCATACAGTAGTGTCCATAGCTCCCTATTATGGTGCCATGTAGAGGAGCACACGGAGGATCATACAGTAGTGCTCATAACTCCCTATTATGGTGCCATGTAGAGGAGCACACAGAGGATCATACAGTAGTGTCCATAGCTCCCTATTATGGTGCTGTGTAGAGCTTCACACAGAGGATCATACAGTAGTGCTCATAACTCCCTATTATGGTGCCATGTAGAGGAGCACACAGAGGATCATACAGTAGTGCCCATAGCTCCCTATTATGGTGCCATGTAGAGGAGCACACAGAGGATCATACAGTAGTGCTCATAACTCCCTATTATGGTGCCATGTAGAGGAGCACACAGAGGATCATACAGTAGTGTCCATAGCTCCCTATTATGGTGCCATGTAGAGGAGCACACAGAGGATCATACAGTAGTGCCCATAGCTCCCTATTATGGTGCCATGTAGAGGAGCACACAGAGGATCATACAGTAGTGCCCATAGCTCCCTATTATGGTGCCATATAGAGCAGCACACAGAGGATCATACAGTAGTGTCCATAGCTCCCTATTATGGTGCCATGTAGAGGAGCACACAGAGGATCATACAGTAGTGCTCGTAGCTCCCTATTATGGTGCCATGTACAGGAGCACACGGAGGATCATACAGTAGTGTCCATAGCTCCCTATTATGGTGCTGTGTAGAGCTTCACACAGAGGATCATACAGTAGTGCTCATAACTCCCTATTATGGTGCCATGTAGAGGAGCACACAGAGGATCATACAGTAGTGCCCATAGCTCCCTATTATGGTGCCATGTAGAGGAGCACACAGAGGATCATACAGTAGTGCCCATAGCTCCCTATTATGGTGCTGTGTAGAGGAGCACACAGAGGATCATACAGTAGTGTCCATAGCTCCCTATTATGGTGCCATGTAGAGGAGCACACAGAGGATCATACAGTAGTGCCCATAGCTCCCTATTATGGTGCCATGTAGAGGAGCACACAGAGGATCATACAGTAGTGCCTATAGCTCCCTATTATGGTGCCATGTAGAGGAGCACACAGAGGATCATACAGTAGTGTTCATAGCTCCCTATTATGGTGCTGTGTAGAGCTTCACACAGAGGATCATACAGTAGTGTCCATAACTCCCTATTATGGTGCCATATAGAGCAGCACACAGAGGATCATACAGTAGTGCCCATAGCTCCCTATTATGGTGCCATGTAGAGGAGCACACAGAGGATCATACAGTAGTGTCCATAGCTCCCTATTATGGTGCCATATAGAGGAGCACACGGAGGATCATACAGTAGTGCTCATAACTCCCTATTATGGTGCCATGTAGAGGAGCACACAGAGGATCATACAGTAGTGTCCATAGCTCCCTATTATGGTGCTGTGTAGAGCTTCACACAGAGGATCATACAGTAGTGCTCATAACTCCCTATTATGGTGCCATGTAGAGGAGCACACAGAGGATCATACAGTAGTGCCCATAGCTCCCTATTATGGTGCTGTGTAGAGGAGCACATGGAGGATCATACAGTAGTGTCCATAGCTCCCTATTATGGTGCCATGTAGAGGAGCACACGGAGGATCATACAGTAGTGCTCATAACTCCCTATTATGGTGCCATGTAGAGGAGCACACAGAGGATCATACAGTAGTGTCCATAGCTCCCTATTATGGTGCTGTGTAGAGCTTCACACAGAGGATCATACAGTAGTGCTCATAACTCCCTATTATGGTGCAACGTAGAGGAGCACACAGAGGATCATACAGTAGTGCCCATAGCTCCCTATTATGGTGCCATGTAGAGGAGCACACAGAGGATCATACAGTAGTGCCCATAGCTCCCTATTATGGGGCCATGTAGAGGAGCACACAGAGGATCATACAGTAGTGCTCATAACTCCCTATTATGGTGCCATGTAGAGGAGCACACAGAGGATCATACAGTAGTGTCCATAGCTCCCTATTATGGTGCTGTGTAGAGCTTCACACAGAGGATCATACAGTAGTGCCCATAGCTCCCTATTATGGTGCCATATAGAGGAGCACACGGGGGATCATACAGTAGTGCTCGTAGCTCCCTATTATGGTGCCATGTAGAGGAGCACAAGGAGGATCATACAGTAGTGTCCATAGCTCCCTATTATGGTGCTGTGTAGAGCTTCACACAGAGGATCATACAGTTGTGCTCATAACTCCCTATTATGGTGCCATGTAGAGGAGCACACAGAGGATCATACAGTAGTGCCCATAGCTCCCTATTATGGTGCCATGTAGAGGAGCACACAGAGGATCATACAGTAGTGTCCATAGCTCCCTATTATGGTGCCATATAGAGGAGCACACGGAGGATCATACAGTAGTGTCCATAGCTCCCTATTATGGTGCTGTGTAGAGCTTCACACAGAGGATCATACAGTAGTGCTCATAACTCCCTATTATGGTGCCATGTAGAGGAGCACACAGAGAATCATACAATAGTGCCCATAGCTCCCTATTATGGTGCTGTGTAGAGGAGCACATGGAGGATCATACAGTAGTGTCCATAGCTCCCTATTATGGTGCCATGTAGAGGAGCACACGGAGGATCATACAGTAGTGCTCATAACTCCCTATTATGGTGCCATGTAGAGGAGCACACAGAGGATCATACAGTAGTGCCCATAGCTCCCTATTATGGTGCCATGTAGAGGAGCACACAGAGGATCATACAGTAGTGCCCATAGCTCCCTATTATGGGGCCATGTAGAGGAGCACACAGAGGATCATACAGTAGTGCTCATAACTCCCTATTATGGTGCCATGTAGAGGAGCACACAGAGGATCATACAGTAGTGTCCATAGCTCCCTCTTATGGTGCTGTGTAGAGCTTCACACAGAGGATCGTACAGTAGTGCCCATAGCTCCCTATTATGGTGCTGTGTAGAGGAGCACATGGAGGATCATACAGTAGTGCCCATAGCTCCCTATTATGGTGCCATGTAGAGCTGCACATGGAGGATCATACAGTAGTGCCCATAGCTCCCTATTATGGTGCCATGTAGAGGAGCACATGGAGGATCATACAGTAGTGCCCATAGCTCCCTATTATGGTGCCATGTAGAGGAGCACACAGAGGATCATACAGTAGTGCTCATAACTCCCTATTATGGTGCCATGTAGAGGAGCACACAGAGGATCATACAGTAGTGCCCATAGCTCCCTATTATGGTGCCATGTAGAGGAGCACACAGAGGATCATACAGTAATGTCCATAGCTCCCTATTATGGTGTCATATAGAGGAGCACACGGAGGATCATACAGTAGTGTCCATAGCTCCCTATTATGGTGCTGTGTAGAGCTTCACACAGAGGATCATACAGTAGTGCTCATAACTCCCTATTATGCTGCCATGTAGAGGAGCACATGGAGGATCATACAGTAGTGCCCATAGCTCCCTATTATGGTGCCATGTAGAGGAGCACACAGAGGATCATACAGTAGTGCTCATAACTCCCTATTATGGTGCCATGTAGAGGAGCACACAGAGGATCATACAGTAGTGCCCATAGCTCCCTATTATGGTGCCATGTAGAGGAGCACACAGAGGATCATACAGTAGTGCTCGTAGCTCCCTATTATGGTGTCATGTAGAGGAGCACACGGAGGATCATACAGTAGTGTCCATAGCTCCCTATTATGGTGCTGTGTAGAGCTTCACACAGAGGATCATACAGTAGTGCTCATAACTCCCTATTATGGTGCCATGTAGAGGAGCACACAGAGGATCATACAGTAGTGCCCATAGCTCCCTATTATGGTGCCATGTAGAGGAGCACACAGAGGATCATACAGTAGTGTCCATAGCTCCCTATTATGTTGCCATATAGAGGAGCACACGGAGGATCATACAGTAGTGTCCATAGCTCACTATTATGGTGCTGTGTAGAGCTTCACACAGAGGATCATACAGTAGTGCTCATAACTCCCTATTATGGTACCATGTAGAGGAGCACACAGAGGATCATACAGTAGTGCTCATAGCTCCCTATTATGGTGCTGTGTAGAGGAGCACATGGAGGATCATACAGTAGTGTCCATAGCTCCTTATTATGGTGCCATGTAGAGGAGCACACAGAGGATCATACAGTAGTGTCCATAGCTCCCTATTATGGTGCTGTGTAGAGCTTCACACAGAGGATCATACAGTAGTGCTCATAACTCCCTATTATGGTGCCATGTAGAGGAGCACACAGAGGATCATACAGTAGTGCCCATAGCTCCCTATTATGGTGCTGTGTAGAGGAGCACATGGAGGATCATACAGTAGTGTCCATAGCTCCCTATTATGGTGCCATGTAGAGGAGCACACGGAGGATCATACAGTAGTGCTCATAACTCCCTATTATGGTGCCATGTAGAGGAGCACACAGAGGATCATACAGTAGTGTCCATAGCTCCCTATTATGGTGCTGTGTAGAGAGCTACACAGAGGATCATACAGTAGTGCTCATAACTCCCTATTATGGTGCCATGTAGAGGAGCACACAGAGGATCATACAGTAGTGCCCATAGCTCCCTATTATGGTGCCATGTAGAGGAGCACACAGAGGATCATACAGTTGTGCTCATAACTCCCTATTATGGTGCCATGTAGAGGAGCACACAGAGGATCATACAGTAGTGTCCATAGCTCCCTATTATGTTGCCATGTAGAGGAGCACGCAGAGGATCATACAGTAGTGCCCATAGCTCCCTATTATGGTGCCATGTAGAGGAGCACACAGAGGATCATACAGTAGTGCCCATAGCTCCCTATTATGGTGCCATATAGAGCAGCACACAGAGGATCATACAGTAGTGTCCATAGCTCCCTATTATGGTGCTATGTAGAGGAGCACACAGAGGATCATACAGTAGTGCCCATAGCTCCCTATTATGGTGCCATGTAGAGGAGCACACAGAGGATCATACAGTAGTGCCCATAGCTCCCTATTATGGTGCTGTGTAGAGGAGCACACAGAGGATCATACAGTAGTGTCCATAGCTCCCTATTATGGTGCCATGTAGAGTAGCACACAGAGGATCATAAAGTAGTGCCCATAGCTCCCTATTATGGTGCCATGTAGAGGAGCACACAGAGGATCATACAGTAGTGCCTATAGCTCCCTATTATGGTGCCATGTAGAGGAGCACACAGAGGATCATACAGTAGTGTCCATAGCTCCCTATTATGGTGCCATATATAGAGGAGCACACAGAGGATCATACAGTAGTGTCCATAGCTCCCTATTATGGTGCCATATAGAGGAGCACACAGAGGATCATACAGAAGTGCCCATAGCTCCCTATTATTGTGCCAGGTAGAGGAGCACACAGAGGATCATACAGTAGTGCCCATAGCTCACTGTTATTGTGCTGTGTAGAGCTGCACACAGAGGATCATACAGTAGTGCCCATAGCTCCCTATTATGGTGCCATATAGAGCAGCACACAGAGGATCATACAGTAGTGTCCATAGCTCCCTATTATGGTGCCATGTAGAGGAGCACACAGAGGATCATACAGTAGTGCCCATAGCTCCCTATTATGGTACCATGTAGAGGAGCACACGGGGGATCATACAGTAGTGCTCGTAGCTCCCTATTATGGTGCCATGTAGAGGAGCACAAGGAGGATCATACAGTAGTGCTCATAGCTCCCTATTATGGTGCCATGTAGAGGAGCAAACGGAGAATCATACAGTAGTGCCCATAGCTCCCTATTATGGTGCTGTGTAGAGGAGCACACAGAGGATCATACAGTAGTGTCCATAGCTCCCTATTATGGTGCCATGTAGAGGAGCACACGGAGGATCATACAGTAGTGCTCATAACTCCCTATTATGGTGCTGTGTAGAGCTTCACACAGAGGATCATACAGTAGTGCTCATAACTCCCTATTATGGTGCCATGTAGAGGACCACACAGAGGATCATACAGTAGTGCCCATAGCTCTCTATTATGGTGCTGTGTAGAGGAGTACATGGAGGATCATACAGTAGTGTCCATAGCTCCCTATTATGGTGCCATGTAGAGGAGCACACGGAGGATCATACAGTAGTGCCCATAGCTCCCTATTATGGTGCCATATAGAGGAGCACACGGAGGATCATACAGTAGTGCTCATAACTCCCTATTATGGTGCCATGTAGAGGAGCACACAGAGGATCATACAGTAGTGTCCATAGCTCCCTATTATGGTGCCATGTAGAGGAGCACACAGAGGATCATACAGTAGTGTCCATAGCTCCCTATTATGGTGCTGTGCAGAGCTTCACACAGAGGATCATACAGTAGTGCTCATAACTCCCTATTATGGTGCCATGTAGAGGAGCACACAGAGGATCATACAGTAGTGCCCATAGCTCCCTATTATGGTGCTGTGTAGAGGAGCACATGGAGGATCATACAGTAGTGTCCATAGCTCCGTATTATGGTGCCATGTAGAGGAGCACACGGAGGATCATACAGTAGTGCTCATAACTCCCTATTATGGTGCCATGTAGAGGAGCACACAGAGGATCATACAGTAGTGTCCATAGCTCCCTATTATGGTGCTGTGTAGAGCTTCACACAGAGGATCATACAGTAGTGCTCATAACTCCCTATTATGGTGCCATGTAGAGGAGCACACAGAGGATCATACAGTAGTGTCCATAGCTCCCTATTATGGTGCCATGTAGAGGAGCACACAGAGGATCATACAGTAGTGTCCATAGCTCCCTATTATGGTGCTGTGTAGAACTGCACACAGAGGATCATACAGTAGTGTCCATAGCTCACTATTATGGTGCTGTGTAGAGCTGCACACAGAGGATACCATAGACCTGTAAGGCTGTAGTGGGTCCATACTGGTGATAACATTCTATTGGCCATGATAACCAGAGGTGGCGGTGTGTGATATACGGGGAGCACAGAGGTAGGAGACTTGAAGTATACAGTCTCTGTATTATTTTTTTTAAAACTATTATTATTTTTATATTACTATATCCAGAGTAATCCTGGATGTGCGGGGGGTGCAGGCTGTGCTGCAGGAGACGGCGGGGAGTGGAGATAACTATGCCAGATTCACAGAATGTTCTGGAACAGAAAATGAGAAATATTTACTTGCCCCCTCCTCCGGTCAGTAGAAGGTTTCATGGTCCAACTCCCCCTGTAGTCACATAATAATAATAATACATTTTATTTATATAGCGCCAACATATTCCGCAGCGCTGTACAACTTGTAGGGTTCAAGTACTGACAAAAAAAGATACATTACAAAGAAATATTCAATTCACACACTGGGACTGAGGGCCCTGCTCACAAACATCGCTCCAGCCCTGGACACACGATCCATCACACGCGGTACCTCCCGGTGTCTGAGATGAGGAGTGAGCGCTGCTCCGCAGGAAGCCTCATTTATTAGGCCATTCCTGGAAATTCTTCTTCATGTTGATAATATCCGAATATGATTTATAATGTTCTGACCAGAGAGACGTCCTGAACCCCCGAAAACTAAATCCCTCAAGAAATTGTAGATCCTGGAATCGTCCTCTACTCTACAGTTATTACAGAATCTTATTCCATTTCTTAGTTATATCTGGTTCTGGGAAAGTTGGAGAACACTTATCATATCACACAGTACCAGCAGAATAATGAGCGCAGCTCTGGAGTATAATACAGGCTGTAACTCAGGATCAGTACAGGATAAGTAATGTAATGTATGTACACAGTGACTGCACCAGCAGAATAGTGAGCGCAGCTCTGGAGTATAATACAGGATGTAACTCAGGATCAGTACAGGATAAGTAATGTAATGTATGTACACAGTGACTGTACCAGCAGAATAGTGAGCGCAGCTCTGGAGTATAATACAGGATGTAACTCAGGATCAGTACAGGATAAGTAATGTAATGTATGTACACAGTGACTGTACCAGCAGAATAGTGAGCGCAGCTCTGGAGTATAATACAGGATGTAACTCAGGATCAGTACAGGATAAGTAATGTAATGTATGTACACAGTGACTGTACCAGCAGAATAGTGAGCGCAGCTCTGGAGTATAATACAGGATAAGTAATGTAATGTATGTACACAGTGACTGCACCAGCAGAATAGTGAGCACAGCTCTGGAGTATAATACAGGATAAGTAATGTAATGTATGTACACAGTGACTGTACCAGCAGAATAGTGAGTGCAGCTCTGGAGTATAATACAGGATGTAACTCAGGATCGGAACAGGATAAGTAATGTAATGTATGTACACAGTGACTGCACCAGCAGAATAGTGAGCGCAGCTCTGGAGTATAATACAGGATGTAACTCAGGATCGGTACAGGATAAGTAATGTATATACACAGTGACTGCACCAGCAGAATAGTGAGTGCAGCTCTGCAGTATAATACAGGATGTAACTCAGGATCAGTACAGGATAAGTAATGTAGTGTATGTACACAGTGACTGCACCAGCAGAATAGTGAGTGCAGCTCTGGAGTATAATACAGGATAAGTAATGTAATGTATGTACACAGTGACTGTACCAGCAGAATAGTGAGCGCAGCTCTGGAGTATAATACAGGATAAGTAATGCAATGTATGTACACAGTGACTGTACCAGCAGAATAGTGAGCACAGCTCTGAAGTATAATACAGGAGGTAACTCAGGATCAGTACAGGATAAGTAATGTAATGTATGTACACAGTGACTGCACCAGCAGAATAGTGAGTGCAGCTCTGGAGTATAATACAGGATGTAACTCAGGATCAGTACAGGATAAGTAATGTAATGTATGTACACAGTGACTGCACCAGCAGAATAGTGAGCGCAGCTCTGGAGTATAATACAGGATGTAACTCAGGATCAGTACAGGATAAGTAATGTAATGTATGTACACAGTGACTGTACCAGCAGAATAGTGAGCGCAGCTCTGGAGTATAATACAGGATGTAACTCAGGATCAGTACAGGATAAGTAATGTAATGTATGTACACAGTGACTGTACCAGCAGAATAGTGAGCGCAGCTCTGGAGTATAATACAGGATAAGTAATGTAATGTATGTACACAGTGACTGTACCAGCAGAATAGTGAGCGCAGCTCTGGAGTATAATACAGGATAAGTAATGTAATGTATGTACACAGTGACTGTACCAGCAGAATAGTGAGCGCAGCTCTGGAGTATAATACAGGATGTAACTCAGGATCAGTACAGGATAAGTAATGTAATGTATGTACACAGTGACTGCACCAGCAGAATAGTGAGTGCAGCTCTGGAGTATAATACAGGATAAGTAATGTAATGTATGTACACAGTGACTGTACCAGCAGAATAGTGAGTGCAGCTCTGGAGTATAATACAGGATGTAACTCAGCATCAGTACAGGATAAGTAATGTAATGTATGTACACAGTGACTGCACCAGCAGAATAGTGAGTGCAGCTCTGGAGTATAATACAGGATGTAACTCAGGATCAGTACAGGATAAGTAATGTAATGTATGTACACAGTGACTGTACCAGCAGAATAGTGAGCGCAGCTCTGGAGTATAATACATGATGTAACTCAGGATCAGTACAGGATAAGTAATGTAATGTATGTACACAGTGACTGTACCAGCAGAATAGTGAGTGCAGCTCTGGAGTATAATACAGGATAAGTAATGTAATGTATGTACACAGTGACTGTACCAGCAGAATAGTGAGCGCAGCTCTGGAGTATAATACAGGATGTAACTCAGGATCAGTACAGGATAAGTAATGTAATGTATGTACACAGTGACTGCACCAGCAGAATAGTGAGTGCAGCTCTGGAGTATAATACAGGATAAGTAATGTAATGTATGTACACAGTGACTGTACCAGCAGAATAGTGAGCGCAGCTCTGCAGTATAATACAGGATGTAACTCAGGATCGGTACAGGATAAGTAATGTATATACACAGTGACTGCACCAGCAGAATAGTGAGTGCAGCTCTGCAGTATAATACAGGATGTAACTCAGGATCAGTACAGGATAAGTAATGTAATGTATGTACACAGTGATTGTACCAGCAGAATAGTGAGCGCAGCTCTGAGGGAGTACCAGGATCAATACAGGATAAGTAATGTATGTACACAGTGACTGTACCAGCAGAATAGTGAGTGCAGCTCTGGAGTATAATACAGGATGTAACTCAGGATCAGTACAGGATAAGTAATGTAATGTATGTACATAGTGACTGTACCAGCAGAATAGTGAGCGCAGCTCTGGAGTATAAACAGGGTACAGGATAAGTAATGTAATGTATGTACACAGTGACTGTAACAGCAGAATAGTGAGCGCAGCTCTGGAGTATAATACAGGATAAGTAATGTTACTATCTGTATGATTACCATGTAGCAGTATTTGCTGTAGGTTTTCTGTACACACTTACAGGTCTATGGTGTGAATACAGTTGGGCCCGCTATGTTGATCTTGTACACACGCTGTGATTGTTTAGGGTTATATTGTTATTTACAGGCATCAGACTATAATATACAAGCAGTAGAGATAAAGGTGTCGGTATTTTTCCCACGCTCCTTTTCTGTTTGCTGTCAGTCAGTGAAGAATGTTCTCAGACGAATGACACAATCTGTGATGTCACCGTCCTGAAGATGTCACCATGAATCAGAGGAGGAAGAGGGAGGACGATATAGGGGTGAAACCTGTCAGGTCTGAACTGGATTCTGCAGTGAATACTTTACACATGATGTCACTGGTTGCGGAGTAACCGCCATCCATCTTTACTTGCTGGTTCATTCAAGCATTTCTGATTGAGAAGTCTTTGTTGATTTTATTACCTCATTTACCTCAGTATAGAGAATGTGCAGTACAAACGATAAGACTGTCTAGTGTGAGAAATATTACACAGGATTCTAAAATCTTCTTGGTGTCTCCTCCATGTCCAAGATCTCGACTGCTGTCAGTGAATGAGGACACTCAGAGACATAGCATACATGCATTCCTGTACACAGCTGAGGGTTTGCTACATATATGTATATACATGTATCCAGTGTATTGTCCTGATTGGTTACAATTGTAACAAACTCTCAGCTGAGAGCAGGATGAGGTACTATATATACAGTGAATGCCTTTTAATAATAATAGTCCTTTAATAGTCCCACAATGGAGGAATTCAGTGTGTTACAGCAGCAAAGATAAGATAAGATAAGCAGATACAAATACAAATACAACATGTACAGGAATGGTACATGTTGTGCTTCTTCCTAGATCTCTGTAATAACGTGTTATATTATATCAGATCAGATATGTGTCATATTATAAGAGCGCCCCCTATGTGGATGGCTTGTTTTGATTGTTACTTGTATGTCTCATGAATCCGTCACCAGCCGCCGAGATGTTATCGCTGCTCACAGCTGATATCTCTCTCTTATCTTGTGTACAGTCATCTGCTGTAACGTCTCGATTTTATAGATCTCTGTTCACTCTTGTATTTCGCGGTTTCTATGACAACATTTTCACATATAACATCGTGTTCTACAGTAAAGTTAGGACATGATCAGGACGCGACAGCCCAAGGCAGCACCAGGTTGTGGTCTCACCGGGGCCCAGGAGTCTTAGGGGCCCAGAAGGTGTCTCATCCCAGTATAAGGAGACCAGTACTATAAACCATACATCTTAGTTGGGGGCCTGATACAGTTTTTGCGTTGGGGCCCAAGTGCTTCATGTTATGCTTCTGGGCAGCTATCCAGGTACCTTCAGATGCTTCGTTCCCCCTCCTTCAGGACCTCTCTTGCTGGGTCAGTTTGGGGTAATCCCTCCAGACATCTCCATCTCCAGCGTCCCTGTCTCTCGTCATCCTGTTGACCTGTGATGTAGTCAGTGATACATTTGAGGTTATGTAGCCCCATAACCCGAGCACCAGGTGTGTAGCCCCATAACCCGAGCACCAGGTGTGTAGCCCCATAACTCGGGCACCAGGTGTGTAGCCCCATAACTCGGGCACCAGGTATGTAACCCCATAACTCGGGCACCAGGTATGTAGCCCCATAACTCGGGCACCAGGTATGTAGCCCCATAACCCGGGCACCAGGTATGTAACCCCATAACTCGGGCACCAGGTATGTAGCCCCATAACTCGGGCACCAGGTATGTAGCCCCATAACTCGGGCACCAAATGTGTAGCCCCATAACCCGGGCACCAGGTGTATAGCCCCATAACCCGAGCACCAGGTGTGTAGCCCCATAACCCGGGCACCAGGTATGTAGCCCCATAACCCGGGCACCAGGTGTGTAGCCCCATAACCCGGACACCAGGTATGTAGCCCCATAACCTGAGCACCAGGTATGTAGCCCCATAACCCGGGCACCAGGTGTGTAGCCGCATAACCCAGGTACCAGGTGTGTAGCCCCATAACCCGAGCACCAGGTATGCAGCCCCATAACTCGAGCACCAGGTATGTAGCCCCATAACCCGGGCACCACGTATGTAGCCGCATAACCCGGGCACCATGTATGTAGCCCCATAACCCAGGTACCAGGTGTGTAGCCCCATAACCAGAGCACCAGGTATGTAGCCCCATAACCCGGGTACCAGGTGTGTAGCCCCATAACCAGACCACCAGGTATGTAGCCCCATAACCCGGGCACCAGGTGTGTAGCCCCATAACCCAGGTACCAGGTGTGTAGCCCCATAACCAGAGCACCAGGTATGCAGCCCCATAACTCGAGCACCAGGTATGTAGCCCCATAACCCGGGCACCAGGTATGTAGCCGCATAACCCGGGCACCAGGTATGTAGCCCCATAACCCAGGTACCAGGTGTGTAGCCCCCATAACCCGGGCACCAGGTATGTAGCCCCGTACTGTAAGAATAACAGTGATATTATCAGTAACCTAGAGGCAACACTCAGAATATTCACCATTATCTGCCTCGGACCCTTCAGACCAAAACCAGGACTTTATCTCCTTCAGATCGGTCCTCAGTATTAGATTGTTGGGTCCTGCTTCCAGAACCTCCACGATCATATAATGAAGGGGCTACAGCAAGGCAGTAGCCTCTACACTGTATACCAGGCACAACGCCATACATAGTGTAGTGGCTTTGCCTGGTACTGCAGTTTGGTCCCGCTCCACCCCACCAATCGTAAGAATGTCAAAAATAGCCATAAATACAACAGTCATGGAAAACCCCTTTAACCCTAAAATCACCATTATCCACCAAAATACAGGGACTTCTGCTGCTCCCTACATGGCTCCAGAGGGCAGTATTATTTTAGGATTGCCCCTGATGAAGTATGGGTAGTGTGGGATGCGGAGTAGGTAGAGACGCCGTGGAGAAGGTACCACCATGTTCTAGGATGATGGGTGTAGAATCTTAGCAGGTTGTAGTATGGGCAGGGCAGACGTCTGAAGATTCGGAGACACCTTTCACTATCAGCTCCTTAAGTAACTAGTGACACAGCAGAAAGTGTTTGCACTTGTGACTTCTCCACACACGACTGCCAGCTGTAAGGACAGAATCCTGACCTCCAAGTCTCCTGTGATATGAGAACTGTATATACCTGGATAGCTGTATATACCTGGATAGCTGTATATACCTGGATAGCTGTATATACCTGGATAGCTGTATATACCTAGATAGCTGTATATACCTGGATAGCTGTATATACCTAGATAGCTGTATATACCTGGATAGCTGTATATACCTAGATAGCTGTATATACCTGAATAGCTGTATATACCTGGATAACTATATATACCTGGATAGCTGTATATACCTGGATAACTGTATATACCTGGATAACTATATATACCTGGATAGCTGTATATACCTGGATAGCTGTATATACCTAGATAGCTGTATATACCTGGATAACTATATATACCTGGATAGCTGTATATACCTGGATAGCTGTATATACCTGGATAGCTGTATATACCTAGATAGCTGTATATACCTGGATAGCTGTATATACCTAGATAGCTGTATATACCTGGATAGCTGTATATACCTAGATAGCTGTATATACCTGGATAACTGTATATACCTGGATAACTATATATACCTGGATAGCTGTATATACCTGGATAGCTGTATATACCTAGATAGCTGTATATACCTGGATAACTATATATACCTGGATAGCTGTATATACCTGGATATACCTGGATAGCTGTATATACCTGGATAACTGTATATACCTGGATAACTGTATATACCTGGATAACTGTATATACCTAGATAACTATATATACCTGGATAGCTGTATATACCTGGATAACTGTATATACCTAGATAACTATATATACCTGGATAGCTGTATATACCTGGATAACTATATATACCTGGATAGCTGTATATACCTGGATAACTGTATATACCTAGATAGCTGTATATACCTGGATAACTATATATACCTGGATAGCTGTATATACCTGGATAACTGTATATACCTGGATAACTGTATATACCTAGATAGCTGTATATACCTGGATAGCTGTATATACCTGGATAACTATATATACCTGGATAACTGTATATACCTGGATAACTATATATACCTGGATAGCTGTATATACCTGGATAACTGTATATACCTAGATAGCTGTATATACCTGGATAGCTGTATATACCTAGATAGCTGTATATACCTGGATAGCTGTATATACCTGGATAGCTGTATATACCTAGATAGCTGTATATACCTGGATAGCTGTATATACCTAGATAGCTGTATATACCTGGATAACTGTATATACCTGGATAACTATATATACCTGGATAGCTGTATATACCTGGATAACTGTATATACCTGGATAACTATATATACCTGGATAGCTGTATATACCTAGATAGCTGTATATACCTAGATAGCTGTATATACCTGGATAGCTGTATATACCTAGATAGCTGTATATACCTGGATAACTATATATACCTGGATAGCTGTATATACCTGGATATACCTGGATAGCTGTATATACCTGGATAGCTGTATATACCTGGATAACTGTATATACCTAGATAACTATATATACCTGGATAGCTGTATATACCTGGATAACTGTATATACCTGGATAACTGTATATACCTAGATAGCTGTATATACCTGGATAGCTGTATATACCTGGATATACCTGGATAACTATATATACCTGGATAGCTGTATATACCTGGATAACTGTATATACCTACATAGCTGTATATACCTGGATAACTATATATACCTGGATAGCTGTATATACCTGGATAACTGTATATACCTGGATAACTGTATATACCTAGATAGCTGTATATACCTGGATAACTGTATATACCTGGATAACTATATATACCTGGATAGCTGTATATACCTAGATAGCTGTATATACCTGGATAGCTGTATATACCTAGATAGCTGTATATACCTAGATAGCTGTATATACCTGGATAACTGTATATACCTGGATAGCTGTATATACCTGGATAACTGTATATACCTAGATAACTATATATACCTGGATAGCTGTATATACCTGGATAACTATATATACCTGGATAGCTGTATATACCTAGATAGCTGTATATACCTGGATAACTATATATACCTGGATAACTGTATATACCTGGATAGCTGTATATACCTAGATAGCTGTATATACCTGGATAACTGTATATACCTGGATAACTGTATATACCTAGATAACTATATATACCTGGATAGCTGTATATACCTGGATAACTATATATACCTGGATAGCTGTATATACCTAGATAGCTGTATATACCTGGATAACTATATATACCTGGATAACTGTATATACCTGGATAGCTGTATATACCTAGATAGCTGTATATACCAGGATAACTGTATATACCTGGATAGCTGTATATACCTAGATAGCTGTATATACCTGGATAGCTGTATATACCTAGATAGCTGTATATACCTGGATAACTGTATATACCTGGATAGCTGTATATACCAGGATAACTGTATATACCTGGATAGCTGTATATACCTAGATAGCTGTATATACCTGGATAGCTGTATATACCTAGATAGCTGTATATACCTGGATAACTGTATATACCTGGATAGCTGTATATACCTGGATAACTGTATATACCTAGATAGCTGTATATACCTGGATAACTGTATATACCTGGATAGCTGTATATACCTGGATAGCTGTATATACCTAGATAGCTGTATATACCTGGATAACTATATATACCTGGATAGCTGTATATACCTAGATAGCTGTATATACCTGGATAACTATATATACCTGGATAACTGTATATACCTGGATAGCTGTATATACCTGGATAACTGTATATACCTGGATAGCTGTATATACCTGGATAACTGTATATACCTGGATAGCTGTATATACCTGGATAGCTGTATATACCTAGATAGCTGTATATACCTGGATAACTGTATATACAGTCATATGAAAAAGTTTGGGCACCCCTATTAATCTTAATCATTTTTAGTTCTAAATATTTGGGTGTTTGCAACAGCCATTTCAATTTGATATATCTAATAACTGATGGACACAGTAATATTTCAGGATTGAAATGAGGTTTATTGTACTAACAGAAAATGTGCAATATGCATTAAACCAAAATTTGACCGGTGCAAAAGTATGGGCACCTCAACAGAAAAGTGACATTAATATTTAGTAGATCCTCCTTTTGCAAAAATAACAGCCTCTAGTCGCTTCCTGTAGCTTTTAATCAGTTCCTGGATCCTGGATGAAGGTATTTTTGACCATTCCTCTTTACAAAACAATTCCAGTTCAGTTAAGTTTGATGGTCGCCGAGCATGGACAGCCCGCTTCAAATTATCCCACAGATGTTCAATGATATTCAGGTCTGGGGACTGGGATGGCCATTCCAGAACATTGTAATTGTTCCTCTGCATGAATGCCTGAGTAGATTTGGAGCTGTGTTTTGGATCATTGTCTTGCTGAAATATCCATCCCCGGTGTAACTTCAAAACTGTTCGTTGGAATGCTGCTGTCCCTGAATAATCTTCTGCTAAATGTGGTGAAAATGTGGGGTATTCGCGCGACTTTAATCTTAAGTAGGGTGCGGGGGTTGGCCACACAGCCCAAAAGCATGATGGGACCTCCACCAAATTTTACAGTGGGTAGCCAAGTGTTTTTCTTGGAATGCTGTGTTTTTTTGACGCCATGCATAACGCCTTTTTGTATGACCAAACAACTCAATCTTTGTTTCATCAGCCCACAGGATCTTCTTCCAAAATGAAGCTGGCTTGTCCAAATGTGCTTTTGCATACCTCAGGCGACTCTGTTTGTGGCGTGCTTTCAGAAACGGCTTCTTTCGCATCACTCTCCCATACAGCTTCTCCTTGTGCAAAGTGTGCTGTATTGTTGACCGATGCACAGTGACACCATCAGCAGCAAGATGATGCTGCAGCTCTTTGGAGGTGGTCTGTGGATTGTCCTTGACTGTTCTCACCATTCTTTTTCTCTGCCTTTCTGATATTTTTCTTGGCCTGCCACTTCTGGGCTTAACAAGAACTGTCCCTGTGGTCTTCCATTTCCTTACTATGTTCCTCACAGTGGAAACTGACAGGTTAAATCTCTGAGACAACTTTTTGTATCCTTCCCCTGAACAACTATGTTGAACAATCTTTGTTTTCAGATCATTTGAGAGTTGTTTTGAGGAGCCCATGATGCCACTCTTCAGAGGAGATTCAAATAGGAGAACAACTTGCAATTGGCCACCTTAAATACCTTTTCTCATGATTGGATACACCTGGCTATGAAGTTCAAA
Source organism: Leptodactylus fallax (assembly GCA_947044405.1). Lineage (NCBI taxonomy): Eukaryota > Metazoa > Chordata > Amphibia > Anura > Leptodactylidae > Leptodactylus > Leptodactylus fallax. The sequence goes on from CAMRHE010001322.1 coordinate 88,729, forward strand.
GCTCAGTGAGGTTACAAAACAAATTTTGTGCTTCAGTAAGTCAGTAAAAAGTAGTTAGGAGTATTCAAAATCAATAAAATGATAAGGGTACCCAAATTTTTGCACCGGTCAAATTTTGGTTTAATGCATATTGCACATTTTCTGTTAGTACAATAAACCTCATTTCAATCCTGAAATATTACTGTGTCCATCAGTTATTAGATATATCAAATTGAAATGGCTGTTGCAAACACCCAAATATTTAGAACTAAAAATGATTAAGATTAATAGGGGTGCCCAAACTTTTTCATATGACTGTACCTGGATAGCTGTATATACCTAGATAGCTGTATATACCTGGATAACTATATACAGTGCCTTGTGAAAGTATTCGGCCCCCTTGAACTTTTCAACCTTTTGCCACATTTCAGGCTTCAAACATAAGGATATAAAATTTAAATTTTTTGGTGAAGAATCAACAACAAGTGGGACACAATCGTGAAGTGGAACGAAATTTATTGGTTATTTTAAACTTTTGTAAAAAATAAAAAACTGAAAAGTGGGGCGTGCAATATTATTCGGCCCCCTTAAGTTAATACTTTGTAGCGCCCCCTTTTGCTGCGATTACAGCTACAAGTCGCTTGGGGTTGTCTCTATCAGTTCTTGCCCATTCTTCCTTGGAAAACAGCTGGAGCTCAGTGAGGTTGGATGGAGAGCGTTTGTGAACAGCAGTTTTCAGCTCTTTCCACAGATTCTCGATTGGATTCAGGTCTGGACTTTGACTTGGCCATTCTAACACCTGGATACGTTTATTTGGGAACCATTCCATTGTAGATTTGGCTTTATGTTTGGGATCATTGTCTTGTTGGAAGATAAATCTCCGTCCCAGTCTCAGGTCTTTTGCAGACTCCAACAGGTTTTCTTCCAGAATGGTCCTGTATTTGGCTCCATCCATCTTCCCATCAATTTTAACCATCTTCCCTGTCCCTGCTGAAGAAAAGCAGGCCCAAACCATGATGCTGCCCCCACCATGTGTGACAGTGGGGATGGTAAATGTACTGCAGGATACCATACAGAACCTGTATACCTCCATGTCCTGCCGTATCTCATCTTGTATCCAGACTACAGGTCCAGCTGTAACATCTGTGGTAAATGTACTGCAGGATACCATACAGAGCCTGTATACCTCCATGTCCTGCCGTATCTCATCTTGTATCCAGGCTACAGGCCCAGCTGTAACATCTGTGATAAATGTACTGCAGGATACCATACAGAACCTGTATACCTCCATGTCCTGCCGTATCTCATCTTGTATCCAGGCTACAGGCCTAGATGTAACATCTGTGGTAAATGTACTGCAGGATACCATACAGAACCTGTATACCTCCATGTCCTGCCGTATCTCATCTTGTATCCAGGCTACAGGTCCAGCTGTAACATCTGTGGTAAATGTACTGCAGGATACCATACAGAACCTGTATACCTCCATGTCCTGCCGTATCTCATCTTGTATCCAGGCTACAGGGACAGCTGTATCATCTGTGGTAAATGTACTGCAGGATACCATACAGAGCCTGTATACCTCCATGTCCTGCCGTATCTCATCTTGTATCCAGGCTACAGGCCCGGCTGTAACATCTGTGGTAAATGTACTGCAGGATACCATACAGATCCTGTATACCTCCATGTCCTGCCGTATCTCATCCTGTATCCAGGCTACAGGCCCAGCTGTAACATCTGTGGTAAATGTACTGCAGGATACCATACAGAGCCTGTATATCTCCATGTCCTGCCGTATCTCATCTTGTATCCAGGCTACAGGCCTAGCTGTAACATCTGTGGTAAATGTACTGCAGGATACCATACAGAGCCTGTATACCTCCATGTCCTGCCGTATCTCATCTTGTATCCAGACTACAGGCCCAGCTGTAACATCTGTGGTAAATGTACTGCAGGATACCATACAGAGCCTGTATACCTCCATGTCCTGCCGTATCTCATCTTGTATCCAGACTACAGGCCCAGCTGTAACATCTGTGGTAAATGTACTGCAGGATACCATACAGAGCCTGTATACCTCCATGTCCTGCCGTATCTTATCTTGTATCCAGACTACAGGTCCTGCTGTAACATCTGTGGTAAATGTACTGCAGGATACCATACAGAGCCTGTATACCTCCATGTCCTGCCGTATCTTATCTTGTATCCAGACTACAGGTCCAGCTGTAACATCTGTGGTAAATGTACTGCAGGATACCATACAGAACCTGTATACCTCCATGTCCTGCCGTATCTCATCTTGTATCCAGACTACAGGCCCAGCTGTAACATCTGTGGTAAATGTACTGCAGGATACCATACAGAGCCTGTATACCTCCATGTCCTGCCGTATCTTATCTTGTATCCAGACTACAGGCCCAGCTGTAACATCTGTGGTAAATGTACTGCAGGATACCATACAGAGCCTGTATACCTCCATGTCCTGCCGTATCTTATCTTGTATCCAGACTACAGGTCCTGCTGTAACATCTGTGGTAAATGTACTGCAGGATACCATACAGAACCTGTATACCTCCATGTCCTGCCGTATCTCATCTTGTATCCAGACTACAGGCCCGGCTGTAACATCTGTGGTAAATGTACTGCAGGATACCATACAGAACCTGTATACCTCCATGTCCTGCCCGTATCTCATCTTGTATCCAGGCTACAGGCCCAGCAGTAACATCTGTGGTAAATGTACTGCAGGATACCATACAGAGCCTGTATACCTCCATGTCCTGCCGTATCTCATCTTGTATCCAGACTACAGGCCCGGCTGTAACATCTGTGGTAAATGTACTGCAGGATACCATACAGAGCCTGTATACCTCCATGTCCTGCCATATCTCATCTTGTATCCAGGCTACAGGCCCGGCTGTAACATCTGTGATAAATGTACTGCAGGATAACATACAGAACCTGTATACCTCCATGTCCTGCCGTATCTCATCTTGTATCCAGACTACAGGCCCAGCTGTAACATCTGTGGTAAATGTACTGCAGGACACCATACAAAGCCTGCATACCTCCATGTCCTGCCGTATCTCATCTTGTATCCAGACTACAAGCCCGGCTGTAACATCTGTGGTAAATGTACTGCAGGATACCATACAGATCCTGTATACCTCCATGTCCTGCCGTATATCTCATCTTGTATCCAGACTACAGGCCCGGCTGTAACATCTGTGGTAAATGTACTGCAGGATACCATACAGAACCTGTATACCTCCATGTCCTGCCGTATCTCATCTTGTATCCAGACTACAGGCCCGGCTGTAACATCTGTGGTAAATGTACTGCAGGATACCATACAGAACCTGTATACCTCCATGTCCTGCCGTATCTCATCTTGTATCCAGGCTACAGGCCCAGCTGTAACATCTGTGGTAAATGTACTGCAGGATACCATACAGAACCTGTATACCTCCATGTCCTGCCGTATCTCATCTTGTATCCAGACTACAGGCCCAGCTGTAACATCTGTGGTAAATGTACTGCAGGATACCATACAGAACCTGTATACCTCCATGTCCTGCCGTATCTCATCTTGTATCCAGACTACAGGCCCGGCTGTAACATCTGTGGTAAATGTACTGCAGGATACCATACAGAACCTGTATACCTCCATGTCCTGCCCGTATCTCATCTTGTATCCAGGCTACAGGCCCAGCAGTAACATCTGTGGTAAATGTACTGCAGGATACCATACAGAGCCTGTATACCTCCATGTCCTGCCGTATCTCATCTTGTATCCAGACTACAGGCCCGGCTGTAACATCTGTGGTAAATGTACTGCAGGATACCATACAGAGCCTGTATACCTCCATGTCCTGCCATATCTCATCTTGTATCCAGGCTACAGGCCCGGCTGTAACATCTGTGATAAATGTACTGCAGGATAACATACAGAACCTGTATACCTCCATGTCCTGCCGTATCTCATCTTGTATCCAGACTACAGGCCCAGCTGTAACATCTGTGGTAAATGTACTGCAGGACACCATACAGAGCCTGCATACCTCCATGTCCTGCCGTATCTCATCTTGTATCCAGACTACAAGCCCGGCTGTAACATCTGTGGTAAATGTACTGCAGGATACCATACAGATCCTGTATACCTCCATGTCCTGCCGTATATCTCATCTTGTATCCAGACTACAGGCCCGGCTGTAACATCTGTGGTAAATGTACTGCAGGATACCATACAGAACCTGTATACCTCCATGTCCTGCCGTATCTCATCTTGTATCCAGACTACAGGCCCGGCTGTAACATCTGTGGTAAATGTACTGCAGGATACCATACAGAACCTGTATACCTCCATGTCCTGCCGTATCTCATCTTGTATCCAGGCTACAGGCCCAGCTGTAACATCTGTGGTAAATGTACTGCAGGATACCATACAGAACCTGTATACCTCCATGTCCTGCCGTATCTCATCTTGTATCCAGACTACAGGCCCAGCTGTAACATCTGTGGTAAATGTACTGCAGGATACCATACAGAACCTGTATACCTCCATGTCCTGCCGTATCTCATCTTGTATCCAGGCTACAGGCCCCGGCTGTAACATCTGTGGTAAATGTACTGCAGGATACCATACAGAACCTGTATACCTCCATGTCCTGCCGTATCTCATCTTGTATCCAGGCTACAGGCCCAGCTGTAATATCTGTGGTAAATGTACTGCAGGATACCATACAGAGCCTGTATATCTCCATGTCCTGCCGTATCTCATCTTGTATTCAGACTACAGGCCCAGCTGTAACATCTGTGGTAAATGTACTGCAGGATACCATACAGATCCTGTATACCTCCATGTCCTGCCGTATCTCATCTTGTATCCAGACTACAGGCCCGGCTGTAACATCTGTGGTAAATGTACTGCAGGATACCATACAGAGCCTGTATACCACCATGTCCTGCCGTATCTCATCTTGTATCCAGACTACAGGCCCAGCTGTAACATCTGTGGTAAATGTACTGCAGGATACCATACAGAGCCTGTATACCTCCATGGCCTGCCGTATCTCATCTTGTATCCAGGCTGCAGGGACAGCTGTAACATCTGTGGTAAATGTACTGCAGGATACCATACAGAGCCTGTATACCTCCATGTCCTGCCGTATCTCATCTTGTATCCAGGCTGCAGGGACAGCTGTAACATCTGTGGTAAATGTACTGCAGGATACCATACAGAACCTGTATACCTCCATGTCCTGCCGTATCTCATCTTGTATCCAGACTACAGGCCCGGCTGTAACATCTGTGGTAAATGTACTGCAGGATACCATACAGAACCTGTATACCTCCATGTCCTGCCCGTATCTCATCTTGTATCCAGGCTACAGGCCCAGCAGTAACATCTGTGGTAAATGTACTGCAGGATACCATACAGAGCCTGTATACCTCCATGTCCTGCCGTATCTCATCTTGTATCCAGACTACAGGCCCGGCTGTAACATCTGTGGTAAATGTACTGCAGGATACCATACAGAGCCTGTATACCTCCATGTCCTGCCATATCTCATCTTGTATCCAGGCTACAGGCCCGGCTGTAACATCTGTGATAAATGTACTGCAGGATAACATACAGAACCTGTATACCTCCATGTCCTGCCGTATCTCATCTTGTATCCAGACTACAGGCCCAGCTGTAACATCTGTGGTAAATGTACTGCAGGACACCATACAGAGCCTGCATACCTCCATGTCCTGCCGTATCTCATCTTGTATCCAGACTACAGGCCCGGCTGTAACATCTGTGGTAAATGTACTGCAGGATACCATACAGATCCTGTATACCTCCATGTCCTGCCGTATATCTCATCTTGTATCCAGACTACAGGCCCGGCTGTAACATCTGTGGTAAATGTACTGCAGGATACCATACAGAACCTGTATACCTCCATGTCCTGCCGTATCTCATCTTGTATCCAGACTACAGGCCCGGCTGTAACATCTGTGGTAAATGTACTGCAGGATACCATACAGAACCTGTATACCTCCATGTCCTGCCGTATCTCATCTTGTATCCAGGCTACAGGCCCAGCTGTAACATCTGTGGTAAATGTACTGCAGGATACCATACAGAACCTGTATACCTCCATGTCCTGCCGTATCTCATCTTGTATCCAGACTACAGGCCCAGCTGTAACATCTGTGGTAAATGTACTGCAGGATACCATACAGAACCTGTATACCTCCATGTCCTGCCGTATCTCATCTTGTATCCAGACTACAGGCCCGGCTGTAACATCTGTGGTAAATGTACTGCAGGATACCATACAGAACCTGTATACCTCCATGTCCTGCCCGTATCTCATCTTGTATCCAGGCTACAGGCCCAGCAGTAACATCTGTGGTAAATGTACTGCAGGATACCATACAGAGCCTGTATACCTCCATGTCCTGCCGTATCTCATCTTGTATCCAGACTACAGGCCCAGCTGTAACATCTGTGGTAAATGTACTGCAGGATACCATACAGAGCCTGTATACCTCCATGTCCTGCCATATCTCATCTTGTATCCAGGCTACAGGCCCGGCTGTAACATCTGTGATAAATGTACTGCAGGATAACATACAGAACCTGTATACCTCCATGTCCTGCCGTATCTCATCTTGTATCCAGACTACAGGCCCAGCTGTAACATCTGTGGTAAATGTACTGCAGGACACCATACAGAGCCTGTATACCTCCATGTCCTGCCGTATCTCATCTTGTATCCAGACTACAGGCCCGGCTGTAACATCTGTGGTAAATGTACTGCAGGATACCATACAGATCCTGTATACCTCCATGTCCTGCCGTATATCTCATCTTGTATCCAGACTACAGGCCCGGCTGTAACATCTGTGGTAAATGTACTGCAGGATACCATACAGAACCTGTATACCTCCATGTCCTGCCGTATCTCATCTTGTATCCAGACTACAGGCCCGGCTGTAACATCTGTGGTAAATGTACTGCAGGATACCATACAGAACCTGTATACCTCCATGTCCTGCCGTATCTCATCTTGTATCCAGGCTACAGGCCCAGCTGTAACATCTGTGGTAAATGTACTGCAGGATACCATACAGAACCTGTATACCTCCATGTCCTGCCGTATCTCATCTTGTATCCAGACTACAGGCCCAGCTGTAACATCTGTGGTAAATGTACTGCAGGATACCATACAGAACCTGTATACCTCCATGTCCTGCCGTATCTCATCTTGTATCCAGGCTACAGGCCCCGGCTGTAACATCTGTGGTAAATGTACTGCAGGATACCATACAGAACCTGTATACCTCCATGTCCTGCCGTATCTCATCTTGTATCCAGGCTACAGGCCCAGCTGTAATATCTGTGGTAAATGTACTGCAGGATACCATACAGAGCCTGTATATCTCCATGTCCTGCCGTATCTCATCTTGTATCCAGACTACAGGCCCAGCTGTAACATCTGTGGTAAATGTACTGCAGGATACCATACAGATCCTGTATACCTCCATGTCCTGCCGTATCTCATCTTGTATCCAGACTACAGGCCCAGCTGTAACATCTGTGGTAAATGTACTGCAGGATACCATACAGAGCCTGTATACCACCATGTCCTGCCGTATCTCATCTTGTATCCAGACTACAGGCCCAGCTGTAACATCTGTGGTAAATGTACTGCAGGATACCATACAGAGCCTGTATACCTCCATGGCCTGCCGTATCTCATCTTGTATCCAGGCTGCAGGGACAGCTGTAACATCTGTGGTAAATGTACTGCAGGATACCATACAGAGCCTGTATACCTCCATGTCCTGCCGTATCTCATCTTGTATCCAGGCTGCAGGGACAGCTGTAACATCTGTGGTAAATGTACTGCAGGATACCATACAGAGCCTGTATACCTCCATGTCCTGCCGTATCTCATCTTGTATCCAGGCTACAGGCCCGGCTGTAACATCTGTGGTAAATGTACTGCAGGATACCATACAGAACCTGTATACCTCCATGTCCTGCCGTATCTCATCTTGTATCCAGACTACAGGCCCAGCTGTAACATCTGTGGTAAATGTACTGCAGGATACCATACAGAGCCTGTATACCTCCATGTCCTGCCGTATCTCATCTTGTATCCAGGCTACAGGCCCGGCTGTAACATCTGTGATAAATGTACTGCAGGATAACATACAGAACCTGTATACCTCCATGTCCTGCCGTATCTCATCTTGTATCCAGACTACAGGCCCAGCTGTAACATCTGTGGTAAATGTACTGCAGGACACCATACAGAGCCTGCATACCTCCATGTCCTGCCGTATCTCATCTTGTATCCAGACTACAGGCCCGGCTGTAACATCTGTGGTAAATGTACTGCAGGATACCATACAGATCCTGTATACCTCCATGTCCTGCCGTATATCTCATCTTGTATCCAGACTACAGGCCCGGCTGTAACATCTGTGGTAAATGTACTGCAGGATACCATACAGAACCTGTATACCTCCATGTCCTGCCGTATCTCATCTTGTATCCAGACTACAGGCCCGGCTGTAACATCTGTGGTAAATGTACTGCAGGATACCATACAGAACCTGTATACCTCCATGTCCTGCCGTATCTCATCTTGTATCCAGGCTACAGGCCCAGCTGTAACATCTGTGGTAAATGTACTGCAGGATACCATACAGAACCTGTATACCTCCATGTCCTGCCGTATCTCATCTTGTATCCAGACTACAGGCCCAGCTGTAACATCTGTGGTAAATGTACTGCAGGATACCATACAGAACCTGTATACCTCCATGTCCTGCCGTATCTCATCTTGTATCCAGGCTACAGGCCCCGGCTGTAACATCTGTGGTAAATGTACTGCAGGATACCATACAGAACCTGTATACCTCCATGTCCTGCCGTATCTCATCTTGTATCCAGGCTACAGGCCCAGCTGTAATATCTGTGGTAAATGTACTGCAGGATACCATACAGAGCCTGTATATCTCCATGTCCTGCCGTATCTCATCTTGTATCCAGACTACAGGCCCAGCTGTAACATCTGTGGTAAATGTACTGCAGGATACCATACAGATCCTGTATACCTCCATGTCCTGCCGTATCTCATCTTGTATCCAGACTACAGGCCCGGCTGTAACATCTGTGGTAAATGTACTGCAGGATACCATACAGAGCCTGTATACCTCCATGTCCTGCCGTATCTCATCTTGTATCCAGACTACAGGCCCAGCTGTAACATCTGTGGTAAATGTACTGCAGGATACCATACAGAGCCTGTATACCTCCATGGCCTGCCGTATCTCATCTTGTATCCAGGCTGCAGGGACAGCTGTAACATCTGTGGTAAATGTACTGCAGGATACCATACAGAGCCTGTATACCTCCATGTCCTGCCGTATCTCATCTTGTATCCAGGCTGCAGGCCCAGCTGTAACATCTGTGGTAAATGTACTGCAGGATACCATACAGAGCCTGTATACCTCCATGTCCTGCCGTATCTCATCTTGTATCCAGACTACAGGCCCAGCTGTAACATCTGTGGTAAATGTACTGCAGGATACCATACAGAACCTGTATACCTCCATGTCCTGCCGTATCTCATCTTGTATCCAGACTACAGGCCCAGCTGTAACATCTGTGGTAAATGTACTGCAGGATACCATACAGAACCTGTATACCTCCATGTCCTGCCGTATCTCATCTTGTATCCAGGCTACAGGCCCAGCTGTAACATCTGTGGTAAATGTACTGCAGGATACCATACAGAGCCTGTATACCTCCATGTCCTGCCGTATCTCATCTTGTATCCAGACTACAGGCCCAGCTGTAACATCTGTGGTAAATGTACTGCAGGATACCATACAGAACCTGTATACCTCCATGTCCTGCCATATCTCATCTTGTATCCAGACTACAGGCCCAGCTGTAACATCTGTGGTAAATGTACTGCAGGATACCATACAGAGCCTGTATACCTCCATGTCCTGCCGTATCTCATCTTGTATCCAGGCTACAGGCCCAGCTGTAACATCTGTGGTAAATGTACTGCAGGATACCATACAGAGCCTGTATACCTCCATGTCCTGCCGTATCTCATCTTGTATCCAGGCTGCAGGCCCAGCTGTAACATCTGTGGTAAATGTACTGCAGGATACCATACAGAACCTGTATACCTCCATGTCCTGCCGTAGCTCATCTTGTATCCAGGCTACAGGCCCGGCTGTAACATCTGTGGTAAATGTACTGCAGGATACCATACAGAACCTGTATACCTCCATGGCCTGCCGTATCTCATCTTGTATCCAGGCTACAGGCCCAGCTGTAACATCTGTGGTAAATGTACTGCAGGATACCATACAGAGCCTGTATACCTCCATGTCCTGCCGTATCTCATCTTGTATCCAGGCTGCAGGGACAGCTGTAACATCTGTGGTAAATGTACTGCAGGATACCATACAGAACCTGTATACCTCCATGTCCTGCCGTATCTCATCTTGTATCCAGACTACAGGCCCAGCTGTAACATCTGTGGTAAATGTACTGCAGGATACCATACAGAACCTGTATACCTCCATGTCCTGCCGTATCTCATCTTGTATCCAGGCTGCAGGCCCGGCTGTAACATCTGTGGTAAATGTACTGCAGGATACCATACAGATCCTGTATACCTCCATGTCCTGCCGTATCTCATCTTGTATCCAGACTACAGGCCCAGCTGTAACATCTGTGGTAAATGTACTGCAGGATACCATACAGATCCTGTATACCTCCATGTCCTGCCGTATATCTCATCTTGTATCCAGACTACAGGCCCAGCTGTAACATCTGTGGTAAATGTACTGCAGGATACCATACAGAACCTGTATACCTCCATGTCCTGCCGTATCTCATCTTGTATCCAGGCTACAGGCCCAGCTGTAACATCTGTGGTAAATGTACTGCAGGATACCATACAGAACCTGTATACCTCCATGTCCTGCCGTATCTCATCTTGTATCCAGGCTACAGGCCCAGCTGTAACATCTGTGGTAAATGTACTGCAGGATACCATACAGAACCTGTATACCTCCATGTCCTGCCGTATCTCATCTTGTATCCAGGCTACAGGCCCAGCTGTAATATCTGTGGTAAATGTACTGCAGGATACCATACAGAACCTGTATACCTCCATGTCCTGCCCGTATCTCATCTTGTATCCAGACTACAGGCCCAGCTGTAACATCTGTGGTAAATGTACTGCAGGATACCATACAGAACCTGTATACCTCCATGTCCTGCCGTATCTCATCTTGTATCCAGGCTGCAGGTCCAGCTGTAACATCTGTGGTAAATGTACTGCAGGATACCATACAGAACCTGTATACCTCCATGTCCTGCCGTATCTCATCTTGTATCCAGGCTACAGGCCCAGCTGTAACATCTGTGGTAAATGTACTGCAGGATACCATACAGAGCCTGTATACCTCCATGTCCTGCCGTATCTCATCTTGTATCCAGGCTACAGGCCCAGCTGTAACATCTGTAGTAAATGTACTGCAGGATACCATACAGAACCTGTATACCTCCATGTCCTGCCGTATCTCATCTTGTATCCAGACTACAGGCCCGGCTGTAACATCTGTGGTAAATGTACTGCAGGATACCATACAGAGCCTGTATACCTCCATGTCCTGCCATATCTCATCTTGCATCCAGGCTACAGGCCCAGCTGTAACATCTGTGGTAAATGTACTGCAGGATACCATACAGAACCTGTATACCTCCATGTCCTGCCGTATCTCATCTTGTATCCAGGCTACAGGCCCAGCTGTAACATCTGTGGTAAATGTACTGCAGGATACCATACAGAACCTGTATACCTCCATGTCCTGCCGTATCTCATCTTGTATCCAGGCTACAGGCCCAGCTGTAACATCTGTAGTAAATGTACTGCAGGATACCATACAGAACCTGTATACCTCCATGTCCTGCCGTATCTCATCTTGTATCCAGGCTGCAGGGACAGCTGTAACATCTGTGGTAAATGTACTGCAGGATACCATACAGAGCCTGTATACCTCCATGTCCTGCCGTATCTCATCTTGTATCCAGGCTGCAGGGACAGCTGTAACATCTGTGGTAAATGTACTGCAGGATACCATACAGAACCTGTATACCTCCATGTCCTGCCGTATCTCATCTTGTATCCAGACTACAGGCCCAGCTGTAACATCTGTGGTAAATGTACTGCAGGATACCATACAGATCCTGTATATCTCCATGTCCTGCCATATCTCATCTTGTATCCAGACTACAGGCCCAGCTGTAACCTCTGTGGTAAATGTACTGCAGGATACCATACAGAGCCTGTATACCTCCATGTCCTGCCGTATCTCATCTTGTATCCAGGCTACAGGCCCGGCTGTAACATCTGTGGTAAATGTACTGCAGGATACCATACAGAACCTGTATACCTCCATGTCCTGCCGTATCTCATCTTGTATCCAGGCTACAGGCCCGGCTGTAACATCTGTGGTAAATGTACTGCAGGATACCATACAGAACCTGTATACCTCCATGTCCTGCCGTATCTCATCTTGTATCCAGACTACAGGCCCGGCTGTAACATCTGTGATAAATGTACTGCAGGATACCATACAGAACCTGTATACCTCCATGTCCTGCCGTATCTCATCTTGTATCCAGGCTACAGGCCCGGCTGTAACATCTGTGGTAAATGTACTGCAGGATACCATACAGAACCTGTATACCTCCATGTCCTGCCGTATCTCATCTTGTATCCAGGCTACAGGCCCAGCTGTAACATCTGTGGTAAATGTACTGCAGGATACCATACAGATCCTGTATACCTCCATGTCCTGCCGTATCTCATCTTGTATCCAGACTACAGGCCCAGCTGTAACATCTGTAGTAAATGTACTGCAGGATACCATACAGAGCCTGTATACCTCCATGTCCTGCCGTATCTCATCTTGTATCCAGACTACAGGCCCAGCTGTAACATCTGTGGTAAATGTACTGCAGGATACCATACAGAACCTGTATACCTCCATGTCCTGCCGTATCTCATCTTGTATCCAGACTACATGCCCAGCTGTAACATCTGTGGTAAATGTACTGCAGGACACCATACAGAACCTGTATACCTCCATGTCCTGCCGTATCTCATCTTGTATCCAGACTACAGGCCCGGCTGTAACATCTGTGGTAAATGTACTGCAGGATATCATACAGAGCCTGTATACCTCCATGTCCTGCCGTATCTCATCTTGTATCCAGGCTACAGGTCCGGCTGTAACATCTGTGGTAAATGTACTGCAGGATACCATACAGAACCTGTATACCTCCATGTCCTGCCGTATCTCATCTTGTATCCAGACTACAGGCCCAGCTGTAACATCTGTGGTAAATGTACTGCAGGATACCATACAGAACCTGTATACCTCCATGTCCTGCCGTATCTCATCTTGTATCCAGACTACAGGTCCAGCTGTAACATCTGTGGTAAATGTACTGCAGGATACCATACAGAGCCTGTATACCTCCATGTCCTGCCGTATCTCATCTTGTATCCAGGCTACAGGCCCAGCTGTAACATCTGTGGTAAATGTACTGCAGGATACCATACAGAACCTGTATACCTCCATGTCCTGCCGTATCTCATCTTGTATCCAGGCTACAGGCCCAGCTGTAACATCCGTGGTAAATGTACTGCAGGATACCATACAGAACCTGTATACCTCCATGTCCTGCCGTATCTCATCTTGTATCCAGACTACAGGCCCAGCTGTAACATCTGTGGTAAATGTACTGCAGGATACCATACAGAGCCTGTATACCTCCATGTCCTGCCGTATCTCATCTTGTATCCAGGCTACAGGCCCAGCTGTAACATCTGTGGTAAATGTACTGCAGGATACCATACAGAACCTGTATACCTCCATGTCCTGCCGTATCTCATCTTGTATCTAGACTACAGGCCCAGCTGTAACATCTGTGGTAAATGTACTGCAGGATACCATACAGAACCTGTATACCTCCATGTCCTGCCGTATCTCATCTTGTATCCAGGCTGCAGGGACAGCTGTAACATCTGTGGTAAATGTACTGCAGGATACCATACAGAACCTGTATACCTCCATGTCCTGCCGTATCTCATCTTGTATCCAGACTACAGGCCCGGCTGTAACATCTGTGGTAAATGTACTGCAGGATACCATACAGATCCTGTATACCTCCATGCAGGGGTGTAATGAGTGGAGTGGTATGGGGCCTGTGGCCATCTTGAGATGGCTGGGGCCCCGCAGCACCATGATAACGAACAGGGAAAACCTGGCTCCCCAAGTGCTCTACATATTGTCGCTGGGCCCCTTTCCAATAGTAGCCTGCCCAGGGGATTAATATAATTTTTAATAAAAATAAGAAATACTTATATTCACCTCAAGTGGACTACTGATGGGCCCCAGCAGTCACGTGGGGCGCGCCGGCTTAATGACGGCCCAATCACAGGCCCCAGCGCTGACATCTGGGGTGCACAACCACAGTCGCAGTCAGAAGAGGACCGAGGAGGATGCCCAGAAGAGGTGAGGGAAGGTTAGAATAATTGTTTGTTATTTTTAATCACCTCCCCTGACCATCGATTATTATACTCTGAGGCGACCCCATTGTATAATAATAGCACCAAATTTAACTGGAGTGCTGAACCTCACGAATATTCATCAAATTTCTTGGGGTTCATCTGAATTGGCTCAAGGGGGACTCTTGGGAGCATTTTATACTTTTTGGAGCAACTGTGGAGCATATTATACTGTGTGGGGGCCACTATGGAGCATATTATACTGTGTGGGGCCACTGTGGAGCATATAATGTGTGGGGGCCACTTAGGAGCATACAGGTGCATCTCAATAAATGAGAATATCTGTGAATTGTTTATTTCTTTCAGTAATTACATTAATAAAGCGACCTCCTATATTTTCTAGATTCTTACACACAGAGTCTTCTATTCCAAGTGTTTTATTTCTGTAAATGTTGATTATGGATTACAGGGAATGAAAACCCAAATCTAAGAAAATGAGAATCTTGTAAGTTCAGTTCAGTCTTGTAAATTCAGTGTCACCTGCCAAGGTTTCCTCAGTCTGGTTCAGTAGGACACACAATCATGGAAGACGCTGATTATGGATTGTATTACTGAGTTACTGAGATGAAGGAACGTTTCAATATTCTAATTTATTGAGATGCACCTGTATTATACTGTGTGGGGGCTACTGTGGAGCATATTGTACTGTGTGGGGGTCACTGTGGAGCATATTGTACTGTGTGGGGTCCACTGTGGAGCATATTGTACTGTGTGGGGTTCAGTGTGGAGCATATTGTACTGTGTGGAGCCCACAGATCTGTGCAATGTAAATAGTGCAAGAGTCATGGAGCTTGCAAAAGCACCACAGTATCTTCAAACAGCTGATCAGCAGAGGCCCTGGGTGTTGTTCCCCACTGATCTCTTAGACTGTTAGGACCCTGCAGATAAGCTGTTTCCCACAGCATGCAGCTCCCAGTTTTGTGTACATGTCGGGCGCTACTCACCACCATATTCCAGATAACTGCAGTTGTGAGTACTATAGTTGCATCCCTCTCAAGTATCTGAGATAACGCTGCAGCACCCGTAACTGTCACTATCAAAAATACGCTGTAGGGAGGGGGTCCTGGTAAAAGTTTGCCCCGGGGTCCACAAGAGTTTAGTTACGCAACTGCTGCCATGGCCTGCTGTATCTCATCTTGTATCCAGGCTAGAGGCGCCACCAGGGTCCTAGAGTCTGCTCCCCATTGTCCAGGGTTCCCAATAACCTTCTCCTTATAATATTGTCATCACCGGGATATCTGCCATTTACCATAGTGGTATACTCATGTAGCAGAGGACCTTTGGGCCCTCTTAGGTCCCAGGGCCCGGTAATGTCTGCTGCCTCTGCACCCCCTACATGTCAGTCATCAGGACTTTACATAGTGTTACCCGCCATCCCGTGCTGACATGTTGCTGCACATCAGGCCATGGAGCTGATCCTCGGACTTACTGTGTATTATACATTGCGCTCGTGTTCGCTGCTGCTGACCTCAGGGCTGTTAATTACTGTTAATTACTTGAGCTTATTAATATTTCCGGGTAAATCTCTGCTGTTTAATTAACTCCGAGAGTTTTCCATGGAAATATAAAGGTCTGGAAATCAACAAGTAGAAAGATCTGAGTATTAGCCTGTGATAGGAATGAACTGCACCGAGGGTGAGGCGTATAGGGGCATGTATAGGGGCCCCACAACGCCCATTATATTACAGCAGGCTTATAATGTTTCCTGGTAAATAGACCTGCCGGGGTCACTATAGTATTATATAAGACCCATAGGGGCTAGTATACAGCTCTCCACAGACCCTGAAGGGCACATAGACCTATATTATTATACATATCTACGTCTCCCTTTACCACATCCCTCATATTTACCTGGATGGTCCCCTGCTAAACACATCAGTGATATCACATTGCCATCTGTATTCCACTAGTGATGTCACATTACCACCTGTATATCACCAGTGATGTCACATTACCACCTGTATATCACCAGTGATGTCACATTACCACCTGCAGACCACCAGTGATGTCACATTACCATCTGTATATCACCAGTGATGTCACATTACCACCTGCAGACCACCAGTGATGTCACATTACCACCTGTATACCACCAGTGATGTCACATTACCACCTGCAGACCACCAGTGATGTCACATTACCACCTGTATACCACCAGTGATGTCGCATTACCACCTGCAGACCACCAGTGATGTCACATTACCATCTGTATATCACCAGTGATGTCACATTACCACCTGCAAACCACCAGTGATGTCACATTACCACCTGCAGACCACCAGCGATGTCACATTACCACTGTATACCACCAGTGATGTAACATTACCATCTGTATACCACCAGTGATGTCACATTACCACCTGCAGACCACCAGTAATGTCACATTACCATCTGTATACCACCAGTGATGTCACATTACCATCTGTATACCACCAGTGATATCACATTACCATCTGTATACCACCAGTGATGTCACATTACAATCTGTATATCACCAGTGATGTCACATTACCACCTGTATACCACCAGTGATGTCACATAACCTAGAGGAGCCCCGGCATCTTACGAGCCAATGAGTGACACTTATACAGCAAGTGGAGTCCATAAGAATTTTTACAGTCTCGTCATAAACTGGATTGAGCCATAAACCCTTTCCCCGGGGGCGGCGGCGGCAGGGGCAGCGTTCATTCATCCTGTCCTCAAATACTGAAATAATATTATTAATACAGGTTGTAATGGAAAGTGCAGCCATTGTGGTCAGATCTGCTGGAGGAGTCTATGAAGGGCGCTTGCCCTCTCTTATTACAGCTTTATAGACTAAATAAACCCGGCCGGGCGACCGCAGAGACTCAGCAGGGGGAGGGGGCACCATTCATTGCATCAGTCTAGTGGTCACATAAATGGGATTAGTGAGGCAGACAGGAGAGGTGAGAAGAAGGGGGTAAAAAAGAATAACTACCCCTCTCCAGACTCCTCTGTACCCCCAAACATCTATTTACCCTCCAGCCTCCTCTGTCTCCTCCACTCTTCTGTCACCCTCCAGCCTCCTCTGCCCCCTCCAGCCTCCTCTGTCCCTTTCCAGAGTCCTCTGTCCCCGTCCAGACTCCTCTGTCCCTTTCCAGAGTCCTCTATCCTCCTCCAGACTCTTCTGTCCCCCTCCAGTCTCCTCCAGATACCCCTGTCACCGCCTCTGTCCTCCTTACACTCTTCAGTCCTGCTCTCAGGAACACAGACAAAACAGGTAATGGGGCCACAAGGGCCACAGGTAGCAGGAACAAGATACAGCACATTGCTGTAATAGGCAGAGGCAGTCAGGGATCAATCACAGGTGAACTTGCTAGGCCTTATGGGCTGAACCAGGTGCAGCAACTAAAAGGAACACTCAGTAGTCTGGAGAGTCAAGAACTGCAGCGTGTGAACTAGAGCCAGAAGCAGAGCACGCTGGGAAAGGGCGAACATGAGCCCGCTGAGGGCCTAGTGTTTGATGGACAGACTGTCCTTTGTACTGGTACCATTTACTATCCATACAATGTACTGGGAATGTTCAGGGTAGGTGCACATCTGCGTTCGGGCTAACGTTCCCCAAGCGGACCCCCCCGAACAGAAACCTAATCCACATAAAAAAGCAGTTACCTTGGGAAACCCGCGGACCCCATAGACTATAATAGGGTCTGCTCGGTTTCTGCCTGAAAAGGGTGGAAAAATACGGAGAGAAAAGTCCTGCTCGCTTCGCTTTTCTCTCCGCATTTTTCATGTGGAGAGGGGAATGGAATCCCTGAACGTAGCGCAAGTGTGAACCCAGCGTCACTGTATAATGGGAATGATGTGATGTCACCCGTATTCTATAGGTCGGCCATACTAAATCTATTTAGGTTTTGTAACATTTAAAGGGAGTCTATCATTGGGAAACATGTTTTTAGCTGAAGCAATGTTGGACTATCCTTTATAAAGCCTTTATTCTTCTCCTACCTTTACTTTTCTTCTCCTCGCCGCTGTTTGTCCAAAAAAACATTTTATTCTCATATGTAAATTATGCTCAGGGAGCGCCGGGGGGTTCCCCTTGTGCTCCGAGCACCCCCACGTCATTGCCGCAACTCGCCTCCAGCGCTGCTTTTTCACGCCCCCTCCATCTTCTTCTGTTCATCTTGCATCTGCTTTCTCCGTCGGCCATTTTTCTGGAGTACACTAGTGTAAGAAACTAAACAAAAATGGCCGCCGGAGCCACTTTGAGCTCAGGCAGAGCCGACTGAGCATGCTCCGTTGGCCATTTTTTGGAAAAACGGCAGCGAGGAGAAGAAAAGTAAAGGTAGGAGTAGAATAAAAGCTTTATAAAGGCTAGTCCAACATTGCTTCAGTTAAAAACACGTTTCCCCAATGACAGACTCCCTGTAAAACACCTCCACCACCACCACCATGTTTATATTTCCATCTATGGGGCTGAATAGGGTGTCTTCTTTTTGCGGGGCCTGATGTACAGGGTGGGCCATAAGTATGGATACACCCAGATAAAATGGAAGTGGTTGCTGATATCACCTTACCGTTTGTGGCATATTAGTACATGGGAGGGGGGAAACATTTGAGGCCGGGTGGCGCCCATGGCGGCCATCTGCAAAGCCGCCATTTTGGATTCAACTTTACTTTTTTCAATGGGAAGGGGGTCATGTGACGCATCGAACACATGGAGAATTGGACAAGAAAAACAATGGTGTGCTCATTGTTGGATAAGCCCAAATCTGGACATATGAAAACTGTCACCAATGATGAAACATCAGGCGCTGTCCTGGCAGCATTTACCAAGAGCCCACAGCGTAGCACTCCACGTATGTCCTTGGAGTGTGGCATCAGTCGAACGTCCATTCGGTGGATACTGGCTACACACAGATGGCTCCCTTACAAGATCCCGCTGCTACAACATCTCACCGAGGATGATGCGGACCGGCGCGTTGAATTAGCAGAGTGGGCGACACAACAACTGGAACAGGACGCACAGATTACACAGAAGGTTCTGTTCAGTGAGGAGGCAAACCGAACCAGTAGCACGAAATTTGGCGAGCAGTTTGCTAGCTGTGGCCTGGGAGATGGGGGGTCTCGTAGGGTTTCTTACATTGAAGTCTGCTGCAATGACCCCGGTACTGCGTTCACCAGACAAAACAATGTCTGTCCGCTCCTCGTGGGTTAACCTCTGCGACATGTCAATGGCTGTAACAATAAGAAACGTGTCAGTAACTCGATAATGAATAAAGCTACATTAAAAATGAGCACACCATTGTTTTTCTTGTGCAATTCTCCATGTGCTTGATGTGTCACATGACCCCCTTCCCATTGAAAAAAGTAAAGTTGAATCCAAAATGGCGGATTTGCAGATGGCCGCCATGGGCGTCACCTGGCCTCAAATGTCTCCCCCTCCCATGTACTAATATGCCACAAGCAGTAAGGTGATATCAGCAACCACTTCCATTTTATCTGGGTGTATCCATACTTATCGCCCACCCTGTACTTTTTATTTCTACCATTTTGGGCAATTTCTGATGTTGTGATCACTTTTTATTAAATTTTTTCTGGGAGATAAAAAAGTGAAAAAACATCAGTTCAGCTCTTTACATTTTTTCTGGCTTTTACGGTATGGGAGAAATATTTGCTAAGTTTGTAGGCCGGGTGTTTCTGGATGTGGGGATAAATAATGTGGAATCAAATTTAACAACGTATTGGGCAGTTTAGGAAGGGTTAATACAGTGAATATTGAGGTCAAAGGTACTCGGGAAATTTCTCAATTATTTGGTAACGGGATTTTGGTTTAATGGCCCAGGAATATTTTCTATATGTTACATTATGATGGATGGACATTAAGTAATGTGAGGTCATGACCAATGACATCATCATCATCTTCACCATCATGTCTACCACAATGAGTGTCCACCTCATCCCCAAGCTGGGCCTATGGAAACAACTCCTCCTCCTCCTCTGCCCTGTTGTGGGCAAGTGCCTATAGCTCAGTGGAGGCGCCACTAGCACCTGACCTTGTAGTGGTGCACCATGGCCATGGCTGCACAGACATTGACCCAGTGTACCATGAAAGACGTGCACTGTCCTGGGCCTTCATTGCTCCAAATATTGATGTTGAGGTGCACTTCACTGCCCCCGCCACAAGACTAGGTCTCCTCCATTGAGACTGAGCATATGCCTTCACTTCAGTACGTGAGCGCGGGCAGGTGGGAGTCCAGTTGGCAGATAAGAGGGTGACCAGGCCTGTATCGCTGCATTCTTACAGGTGCATGACATGGTGCAGCATCCCAGAGGGCTATTGCTTTAAGTGTTTGTCTTTTGTGCCTCTGGGTTGTGTTGGTATGTCCCGTCCTCTGTGTTCTATGTTATATGTCACTGTTTGCAGCTGTTTTTTCCTCCCAGTGTTTCAAACCTTTAGCCTTAGTTCAGCCCTGGCCACTGGGCGGGGTTGTAGGGGATCTCGGTCTCCAGGGTACCTGTTGAGGATTCAGTGTGTGTAGAGTCTAGTGTGAGTAGCTGACAGAGTGTGCAGGACCTTCTCTGTATCCAGCACTGGATCTCAGTGGCCGCCCATACAGCCTCCAGGAGGATTATTATCTGCCCCAGGCTCATCTAGAGACAGCCATGAGAAGGGAGTACCACTGTCTGGACTGTTAGACACCGTGCCAGGAGGAGCAGTGGAGGACACTGACAGGAGGAGTTCACTTGGGCCAAAGCAAAGGTAACCAGATCCCTGTCATGACTCCCAGCACTACCATCCCCAGCAACCTTATCTAGGAGTGGCACGAGAGGAGTAGTAGTTGGAGAAGTCTGCCATAGAACCTGTAACATCCCTGCGCACCCTCCTATAACCAAGGCTGGGGGATTGGCCATCGTGGTACTACTACCATACCTCCCAACCATCCCGGATTCGGCGGGATAGTCCTGCATTTTGGGTCCTGTCCCGCAGTCCCAGTCGGCGGGAGGAATGTCCTGGAATGTCCCTACGTTGTGAAAAAGCAGTGTTTTTTGTTGCACTTTATTGGGCCAATGTCAGGAGAGGGTTTGGGGAATCATCTGAGAACTTCCTTTATATTTTCCAATCCTTTTCAAGCCGTTCCTGACTTTGGCTCAAAGAACTGCAGCAAAATCTGAACTAAAAATACCGCTGCATTTCTGCAACGTGGGGCCTCAGCCTGACACAGAAGATTGTGCCAATATTTGGGGCACAATAAGCAAGAAAAAAGTGAGTGGCGCCCGACCGGGCAAAAAGATCAATGAAAACTCTGAATATCCGTTACGTGAAATACAAAATAATTTCTCTAAGAAATCCCTTTAAGGCTGAGGCCCCAAGTTGCGGAAACGCAGCTTTTTTTTGTTGCAGATTTTGCCAGGAATGGCTTCAGCAGAAAATAGAAGTATAAGAAGCTTCCTAGATATTTCCCTTTCCTCTTGTAGACATTCTTGGCTTTGGCTCAAAAAACCGCAGCAAAATCTGCAACAAAAAAAGCTGCGTTTCCGCAACGTGGGGCCTCGGCCTAAGGATTTTCCACCAGATACGACTCTTTATATTGTCCCATTTTACAATTTTGCCTTTCTTTTTTTCTCTCTCCACATTCCAAAAGTCATCATTTTTTTATTATTCTATTTATGTAGTTTTTGTTATCTTTAGCACCTTTACAAGAATACAAACCATATTGAGTGTTTTTATCGTTCCTTGTGCGTTGCGGTATCAGGGGCTCCTTTCTAGTCCTAGACTTTATTATTAGTAACATTTTGGGATTTCTGATGTTTCATTTAATTTCTTGTCAGTTTGCTTTGGTTTGGATTTTTTTGCTCACTATTTGCGATACATATTGTTAGATTTTTCTAGTTCAGCCATTCGAGGATTCCTCATTTGTTTATGTTTTTGGGTAATGTAGGGAAAGGGGTGACTTAAACTTTTAGATATTTTTTTTATCCTTTTTACAAATGTGATTATTATCTTTTATCCTTTATTTTTCTATCCCGCGTTCTTGGCTCCTAGGAGGTCTGATCACCCATACAATGTACAGCTCTATTGCAGTATATTGTGTAATCAATTCATTTCTATTACAATAGATCCTTAGCAAAGATGGGTCTGGGAGCCTTCCATAGGCTCCTGGCTGTCATGACAATCGATCACGCCCTCTGATGACGTTTTGAGGAGGGCGGTGATCAGGCCCAATAAGGCGGCGTCCATGAACTCCTGCTATTTAGATGCCTTGGTCGCAATGGATTGAGGCATCTAAAGGGTTAACAGCGGTACCGCCAGGTATGGAGAGGGTTTAGCTGCTGAGACGTACGGGTCCCTCATGTGTTGCTAAGGGGTTAGTAGATGATAGGTGCTCACTACCCCGATTAGGTGCAATGTCTCAGCTTTTTTGGATTTCAGTGGACAAAGTAGTCATCGAGGATCAGCAAATCTGTCCAAGTCTTCTGTGATGATGATGGGTCTTCTCATTGTATTTCCATTTCATAGGACCCGTCTATTTGGGCTAAAAGTGACAGTTTTGGATTGATTTGATGATAGATCTTTGCATAGTCCTCATATATGGCGGTGCTCATACAGTATATGGCGGTGCTCATACAGTATATGGCGGTCCTCATACAGTATATGGCGGTCCTCATATATGGCGGTCCTCATACAGTATATGGCGGTCCTAATACAGTATATGGCGGTGCTCATACAGTATATGGCGGTCCTCATATATGGCGGTGCTCATACAGTATATGGCGGTCCTCATATATGGCGGTCCTCATACAGTATATGGCGGTCCTAATACAGTATATGGCGGTGCTCATACAGTATATGGCGGTCCTCATATATGGCGGTGCTCATACAGTATATGGCGGTCCTCAACAGTATGGTGGTGCTCATACAGTATATGGCGGTCCTCATATATGGCGGTCCTCATACAGTATATGGCGGTCCTAATACAGTATATGGCGGTGCTCATACAGTATATGGCGGTCCTCATATATGGCGGTCCTCATACAGTATATGGCGGTCCTAATACAGTATATGGCGGTGCTCATACAGTATATGGCGGTCCTCATATATGGCGGTCCTCATACAGTATATGGCGGTCCTAATACAGTATATGGCGGTGCTCATACAGTATATGGCAGTGCTCATACAGTATATGGCGGTCCTCATATATGGCGGTCCTCATACAGTATATGGCGGTCCTCATACAGTATATGGTGGTGCTCATACAGTATATGGCGGTCCTCATATATGGCGGTCCTCATACAGTATATGGCGGTCCTAATACAGTATATGGCGGTGCTCATACAGTATATGGCGGTCCTCATATATGGCGGTCCTCATACAGTATATGGCGGTCCTCATACAGTATATGGTGGTGCTCATACAGTATATGGCGGTCCTCATATATGGCGGTCCTCATACAGTATATGGCGGTCCTAATACAGTATATGGCGGTGCTCATACAGTATATGGCGGTCCTCATATATGGCGGTCCTCATACAGTATATGGCGGTCCTAATACAGTATATGGCGGTGCTCATACAGTATATGGCGGTCCTCATATATGGCGGTCCTCATACAGTATATGGCGGTGCTCATACAGTATATGGCGGTCCTCATACAGTATATGGCGGTCCTCATATATGGCGGTCCTCATACAGTATATGGCGGTCCTAATACAGTATATGGCGGTGCTCATACAGTATATGGCGGTCCTCATATATGGCGGTGCTCATACAGTATATGGCGGTCCTCATATATGGCGGTCCTCATACAGTATATGGCGGTCCTAATACAGTATATGGCGGTGCTCATACAGTATATGGCGGTCCTCATATATGGCGGTGCTCATACAGTATATGGCGGTCCTCATACAGTATATGGCGGTCCTCATATATGGCGGTCCTCATACAGTATATGGCGGTCCTAATACAGTATATGGCGGTGCTCATACAGTATATGGCGGTCCTCATATATGGCGGTCCTCATACAGTATATGGCGGTCCTAATACAGTATATGGCGGTGCTCATACAGTATATGGCGGTCCTCATATATGGCGGTCCTCATACAGTATATGGCGGTCCTAATACAGTATATGGCGGTGCTCATACAGTATATGGCGGTGCTCATACAGTATATGGCAGTGCTCATACAGTATATGGCGGTCCTCATATATGGCGGTCCTCATACAGTATATGGCGGTCCTCATACAGTATATGGTGGTGCTCATACAGTATATGGCGGTCCTCATATATGGCGGTCCTCATACAGTATATGGCGGTCCTAATACAGTATATGGCGGTGCTCATACAGTATATGGCGGTCCTCATATATGGCGGTCCTCATACAGTATATGGCGGTCCTCATACAGTATATGGTGGTGCTCATACAGTATATGGCGGTCCTCATATATGGCGGTCCTCATACAGTATATGGCGGTCCTAATACAGTATATGGCGGTGCTCATACAGTATATGGCGGTCCTCATATATGGCGGTCCTCATACAGTATATGGCGGTCCTAATACAGTATATGGCGGTGCTCATACAGTATATGGCGGTCCTCATATATGGCGGTCCTCATACAGTATATGGCGGTCCTCATACAGTATATGGCGGTCCTCATACAGTATATGGCGGTCCTCATATATGGCGGTCCTCATACAGTATATGGCGGTCCTAATACAGTATATGGCGGTGCTCATACAGTATATGGCGGTCCTCATATATGGCGGTCCTCATACAGTATATGGCGGTCCTCATACAGTATATGGTGGTGCTCATACAGTATATGGCGGTCCTCATATATGGCGGTCCTCATACAGTATATGGCGGTCCTAATACAGTATATGGCGGTGCTCATACAGTATATGGCGGTGCTCATACAGTATATGGCGGTGCTCATACAGTATATGGCGGTCCTCATATATGGCGGTCCTCATACAGTATATGGCGGTCCTCATACAGTATATGGCGGTGCTCATACAGTATATGGCGGTCCTCATACAGTATATGGCGGTCCTCATATATGGCGGTCCTCATACAGTATATGGCAGTGCTCATACAGTATATGGCGGTCCTCATATATGGCGGTCCTCATACAGTATATGGCGGTGCTCATACAGTATATGACAGTGCTCATACAGTATATGGCGGTCCTCATACAGTATATGGCGGTCCTCATACAGTATATGGCGGTCCTCATACAGTATATGGCAGTGCTCATACAGTATATGGCGGTCCTCATATATGGCGGTCCTCATACAGTATATGGCGGTCCTCATACAGTATATGGCGGTCCTCATACAGTATATGGCGGTCCTCATATATGGCGGTCCTCATACAGTATATGGCGGTCCTCATACAGTATATGGCGGTCCTCATATATGGCGGTCCTCATACAGTATATGGTGGTGCTCATACAGTATATAGCGGTCCTCATACAGTATATGGCGGTGCTCATACAGTATATGGCGGTGCTCATATATGGCGGTCCTCATACAGTATATGGCGGTGCTCATACAGTATATGGCGGTCCTCATATATGGCGGTCCTCATACAGTATATGGCGGTCCTCATACAGTATATGGCGGTCCTCATACAGTATATGGCGGTCCTCATACAGTATATGGCGGTGCTCATATATGGCGGTCCTCATACAGTATATGGCGGTCCTCATATATGGCGGTCCTCATACAGTATATGGCGGTCCTCATACAGTATATGGCGGTGCTCATACAGTATATGGCGGTCCTCATATACGGCGGTCCTCATACAGTATATGGCGGTGCTCATATATGGCGGTCCTCATACAGTATATGGCGGTGCTCATACAGTATATGGCGGTCCTCATACAGTATATGGCGGTCCTCATATATGGCGGTCCTCATACAGTATATGGCGGTCCTCATACAGTATATGGCGGTCCTCAATATATGGCGGTCCTCATACAGTATATGGCGGTCCTCATACAGTATATGGCGGTACTCATACAGTATATGGCGGTGCTCATATATGGCGGTCCTCATACAGTATATGGCGGTGCTCATACAGTATATGGCGGTCCTCATACAGTATATTGCGGTCCTCATACAGTATATGGCGGTGCTTAGATCCACTAGGACTCAGTAGGAGATTTCTTGGTCATTCCTTCAGTACAGTGACCACTGTTCACCTCTATTATTTCTTGCTCTATATTCTTGCCATTGAGGTCAGTGACTGCGCCCACATTCTGTACAGTGTCTTACTGTATATTTTTGGCTCCTCTCGCCCATGTGGCCGCGCTCCAGGTGTATGATGTGTTAATTACATTTTCATTAAGTTTTTACCATATTTTGTACCTGTGTAGATGCCCATTGGAGTCGTCTTTTTTCCTTACCCCTGCCTGCCATCTATTGTCAGCGGTATGCGTATGCGTTAGGTCCTACACAGAAAGCTCCAAAATTATCTGTGTGTCATGTGTGTATACAATAGTCGTGCACCTCTTCAGATCTTCTAGATACTAGTTATTGCCATGTGTATAAGACGCATGCCCCAAACAGTCTGTCTGCCAGATTGAGGCAGATGTTAATTGGCTTAATGAACTAAACCTATTCTTCAACAGATTTGATCACACACCAGCTCCTCCCACCCCAGCATGTCCTTCAGTTCCCCCACCACAATGACTTCACCCCATGCGGCCACTTCCCAACAGACCAGTAAATACAGAAATCCGTCTTTATCTGGCCACAGTCTGACCTTCACACGGGCCCAGGTGAGGAAGGAGATGAAAAAGATCAAGGCGAGGAAAGCCGCAGGGCCAGATGACATCAGTGCAAGGCTAATTAAGACTTGCGGGGACCAGCTGTGTGGTATAATTACATATATGTATAATATGAGCCTGAGGCAGGAAATAGTCCCTGAATTATGGAAATCTTCTTGTGTGGTACCAGTTCCAAAGAAACCCCACCCTATGGACCTCAATGACTACAGACCTGTAGCACTGACATCCCACCTGATGAAGATCTTGGAGAGATTGGTTCTCACACATCTCCGCCCTCTAGTGAGCCCCGCTATGGACCCCCTCCAGTTTGCTTATCGGCCGGGCATTGGGGTAGATGATGCCATCATCCATCTTCTGCACAGGGCTCTGTCTCACCTGGAGAAACCAGGGAACACAGTGAGAATAATGTTCTTTGACTTCTCCAGTGCTTTTAACACCATACAGCCCAGGTTATTGAGGGACAAGCTGGGCCTTGCTGGAGTGGACCACCACCTC
Source organism: Leptodactylus fallax (assembly GCA_947044405.1). NCBI lineage: Eukaryota > Metazoa > Chordata > Amphibia > Anura > Leptodactylidae > Leptodactylus > Leptodactylus fallax. Next base: position 116,633 of record CAMRHE010001322.1, read on the forward strand.
TCCAACTGGATCCTAGACTACCTCACAAATCGACCTCAATACGTGAGAGCCCAAGACTGTGTGTCAGGTACCGTGATCTGTAATACGGGGGCACCTCAGGGTACGGTTCTCGCCCCTTTCCTCTTCACACTGTACACTGCAGATTTTAGGTGCTCTCATCCAGCTGCTACCTACAGAAGTATTCTGACGACTCTGCAATAGTGGGTCTCATCACAGATGATGATGACAGGGAGTACAGAGAACTGAACCAGGATTTTGTGGACTGGTGCCACCGGAACCACCTGAAGATTAACGCGGGGAAGACCAAGGAGATGGTGGTGGACTTCCGTAAAGGCAGAAGCCCTCCTAAACCAGTGGACATCCTGGGGACGGGCATCGAGATTGTGAACACCTATAAGTACCTGGGTTTGCTCCTTAATAATAAGCTGGACTGGGCAGATCATATGGAGGCCCTGTACAGGAAGGGCCACAGCAGGCTCTACCTGCTTAGGAAACTGAGAGCCTTTGGAGTCCGGGGGGCACTTCTTAGAACTTTCTTCAACTCGGTAGTGGCATCAGCCATCTTCTTTGGAGTGGCCTGCTGGGGGAGCAGTATATCATCCAGGGACAGAAATAAACTTGACAAGCTGATTAGAAGGGCCAGCTCTGTCCTGGGGAGCCCACTGGACCCAGTGCAGGTGGTGGGTGACAGAAGGATACTGTCCGTGGTGAGCTCCATGCAGAAGAAGAAGTCCCATCCCATGCATGAGACTGTGATCGCGCTGAGCAGTACTGTCAGTGACCGACTGCTCCACCCTAGGTGTGAGAAGGAGCGCTATCGGAAGTCTTTCCTCCCCACCGCGGTTAGGCTGTACAACTAACACCGACCTAAGCGGAGATCATTACACACAGAGAACTGAAATATCTCTCTGCCTGTTATATCCCCCCCCCCCTCTGCTACGTCCTATCTGTCTGTCTGCTATTAATGTAATGCCTCTCACCTTGGAACATTCCTGTACATGTTGTATTTGTATTTGTATCTGCTTATCTTATCTTATCTTTGCTGCTGTAACACACTGAATTTCCCCACTCTGGGACTATTAAAGGACTATTATTATTATTATTATTATTATTATTATTATTATTATTATTAAAAAGTCCTAAAAAACCTCAAGACATTGAGATCTCCTTCTGTTGGCCATAATAGAAAATTACAAAGATAGCGCCCTCTGGAGGACTCGTCCACACATTACACACATTATACACTTTATACACATTACCTATGGTATCTGCTGGTTGGAGATACCTGGGGTTTTTGGCTTGCAGTGAGTACTGCACAGGCCAAACCCATCATTGACTGGGGTGCACTGAGTCATCCAGAAGAAATCCTTGCAGGTGCCCAGCAAAGCTCTACATAATGTGGTTACAAATACAGGGGGCAGAGACTTGGTGGTTACAAATACAGGGGGCAGCAGGCTTAGTGGTTATAAATACAGGGGGAAGAGAATTGGTGGTTACAAATACGGGGGGCAGCAGGCTTAGTGGTTACAAATACGGGGGGCAGCAGGCTTAGTGGTTACAAATACGGGGGGCAGCAGGCTTAGTAGTTACAAATACGGGGGGCAGCAGGCTTAGTAGTTACAAATACGGGGGGCAGCAGGCTTAGTAGTTACAAATACAGGGGGCAGCAGGCTTAGTAGTTACAAATACGGGGGGCAGCAGGCTTAGTAGTTACAAATACGGGGGGCAGCAGGCTTAGTAGTTACAAATACAGGGGGCAGCAGGCTTAGTGGTTACAAATACAGGGGGCAGCAGGCTTAGTGGTTACAAATACAGGGGGCAGCAGGCTTAGTGGTTACAAATACAGGGGGCAGCAGGCTTAGTGGTTACAAATACAGGGGGCAGCAGGCTTAGTGGTTACAAATACAGGGGGCAGCAGGCTTAGTAGTTACAAATACGGCGGGCAGCAGGCTTAGTGGTTATAAATACAGGGGGAAGAGACTTGGTGGTTACAAATACGGGGGGGCAGCAGGCTTAGTGGTTACAAATACGGGGGGCAGCAGGCTTAGTAGTTACAAATACGGGGGGCAGGCAGCATGAGGGTCACAGGCTAGCAAAGAGGGTGTAGGCTGGGCATTTATTAGTGATGGGCAAACCTTGTGTGATTCCTTTCACAGATTTTTGTGAGGTTTGCCCATAAGTTTTGTTCCCGAACCAACAGTGCTATCATTATACTCTGGGGTTTCCTCAGACCTGAGAGTGCAATAATCAGAGACGCAGGGAAGCTGCAGAAATATGACCAACCCTCATACTCACCATTCTCGTGTAACATCTCGTCTTCTGTCCCCGCCACCGCCAGGGGATCTGAGCTCCTGGCACAATATACTGTAGTGGTCATCAATGGCTCTGCCCATCAGGATAACCCTCTAAATGATGATGGCCGGTGGTCAGCTGACCCCATATGTATGTAACCCCTCGTCTGCCAGAATAGGCTCTGGCCCTCAATGACATCCATATGTCCTAATAGTACACAAGAGACAAGGTTGTCATAATGTGTAGCAAATTCTGACCTACTGGCGTATTCCTTGTCATGATGACCCAGACCATCTCCATTGGCTGTATGATTCCTATAATGGAGGGCGTTCATAAACTATTGGATATGACAGGTAGGTCACTTCATTTATATAAGCCAAAAAACAAAAGGTGAAGTCAACTAAAACATAACATTTATTGGTGTATTTAAAACCAACTGTAAAATGACATTTGTTTATTGCACACTGTGCTGTGTCCAAGAGTCAATGCTCAAAATCTTCATATCAAGGCTATATCTAGAATTGGAGGGAAACTCGAGGGGGACATTAAACTGGGGCAGCTGGAGGGGGATATTAATCTGTAGGGGTAGCTGGAGAAGGAAATTAAACTGGGGGCAACTAGAGGCGGACAACTCCCCCTCCAGCCACTCCTACGGTTTAATGTCCTTCTCCAGTTGCCCTCAGTTTAATGTCCCCATCTAGCGACACCCCCATTTAATGTCCCCCTTCCAGCTGCCATCAGTTCAATGTTCCCGCTCCATTTTATCCCAAAGTTTAACATAATAAAAACACTTATACTCCCCTCTCCTCGCTCCCCGGCTGCCCAGTCTGAGTGTTCAGGGAGCTGCAGGCGCGATGTGAGTGACGTCATCACATCATATCTACAGCTCCCGGGGCCGGAGCACACAGGGGCACAGTGGTGAAACAGGAGCTTTCTGCGGACAGCGCCTGCTTCATCATTGTATTCAACTCGCAGTTGAAACCAGGACATACTGCCCTCCGACCAGGACAGCGGGACAGGACCTGGACTCCGAGACTGTCCCGCAGAATCCGGGACGGTTGGGAGGTATGGTATAATGGACTATTAATAACCTTATAATAACATCCTGATAACCTTATAATAAGCATATAATAACCGCATAATAATAACCTCATGATGACCTTATAATAACCTCCTGATAACCTCATAATAAGCATATAAATACCACATAATAATATCCTCCTATTTACCTTATAATGACCTCCTATTAACCTTATAATAGCCTTATAATTGCCTAATACATTTCGCCTTCTGCTCCTTGGACATTCTGTTCTCAGGTTCATCTGCTGTAAGTGGTTTATTCCATTACGTTGCGATCTCTCACACTTTGGTCAGGAGGCAGCTGGGTTTCAGGCTCTAGGCCATGGACATTGCTCTCCCTGATCTCCAGGGCTGTTTGATGTTCTTGAACTATTCTAAACTGTAATAGTGAGGATGAGAAGCGCAGCTCCCAGATGGTGAATTCTGCTGATCTGGATCTTCACAATGTGTCCTAATTATCCCCAGAGCTCTGTATTTATATAAGTGAACCCCCAGCCTTAAAGTGCACCTCCACTCCTAGTAGTGATGAGGAGAGTGGCGTGGGAGCTGGTGTTGAGGAGGACTTCAGTAGTGGATGACGATGTCACCAATAGCAATTGGGAGCCGGGTGACGAAGGGGCCTCATTGTCATCAGCAGAAGAGGGTTGCAGCTTGCGCATGAGGCAGCGGGGGAGTCAGCAGGGTGACAGCAGTGGGAGGTCAGGAGCTAAACGTGCCCGGGGTAGACCACTCGCTTCGCTGCAGCCTACCTGCCCGGAAAGCAGTGGTGCAGGGTTTCACGGAGGCAGTGGCAGTAGCAGTCAGTTATTGTGGAGTGTTGGGGGTAAAATCACCTACTCGGTGGTGTGGCAGTTTTTTGTAAAGCCACCGGGGGAGGTGAACATGGTGAATATGTATAATCTGTGGGCAGAAGGTGAAGCGTGGCCAGGGTGCCAATGTTGGCACCACAGCCCTGCGCCAACATATGCAGCGCCACCATAAAGTGGCCTGGGAGAGCCGTGGCTTCAATGTGGTGGTCCACCCTGCCGCAGCAACCGCTGCAGCACCCAGTGGCACGCACCCCATTTCAGGCAGTCAAGGCTCCACCACCTCAGCCGAATGAAGCTGTGTGTACTTCCCATCATCTGCTGGTCGTGATGCTCCTCCTCCTCCTAGTCAGTCATTGCATCATCAATCCATCACCGAAGCGATTTTGAAGAGACAACAGTATGCGTGCACCCACCCAACAGTGCAGAAGCTGAACGTGCTCCTGTCCAAGTTACTGGTGCTGCAGTCACTCCCTTTCCACTTGGTGGACTCTGCACCTTTCAGAGAACTGATGGCTTCCGCCGATCCGAGGTGGAGAGTCCCAAGCTGTCATTTCTTTGCCAAGAAGGCAGTACCAGCCCTGCACAAATATGTAGAAGAGAAGGTGGGCCAGTCCTTGAGCCTGTTGGTGTCTTCCAAAGTGCACGGCAGCACCGACGTGTGGAGCTGTAACTACGGTCAAGGACAATATATGTCATTTATGGCCCACTGGGTTAATGTGGCGCCTGCAGACACACCAGCAACTTGGTCAGGTGATGCAGCTTCTGCCTCCACATGCTCACGCCGATGGTCCTGCAACAATGTCCGCCTCATCGTCCACTGTCTCCTCAGCCTGCACTGCAGGGACAATTCACAGTGCTCTTCCAGCATACCACATGTGCAGGGCACTGCGGTGTCACGCTGTTCTACACCTCGAAGTCACACAGAGGAGGAACTGCTCCGTGTCCTCAATCAAGAAATCGAATCCTGGCTTTCTCCAAGAGAACTTAAAATCGGAACCATGGTGACCAACAACAGGAAGAACATGGTGTCGGCGCTGCGTCTAGGAAGGCTGACCCATGCACCCTGCATGGCGCACATGTTCAATCTGGTTGTCAAGCGTTTCCTTAAGTGTTCCACCCATCTGCAAGACATCCTAAAAATGTCAGGGAAACTTTGCATGCACTTCAGCCACTAGTACACCGCCAAGTACCACCTCCTTGAGCTGCAGCGGCAGAATGGCCTCCCACAGCATAGGCTAATATGTGATGTTTCCACCCGTTGGAATTCCACCCTCCATATGTTGTATCTACTATATGAACAGAGAAAAACCATAAATGATTTCTTGATGATCCAAGTGGACAGACGTACTCCCCTGTGTAACTTTAACGTTAGCCAGTGGCAGCTCATGCGTGACATCTGCCATTTGCTCGTTCCCTTTGAGGAGGCCACAGGGGTGTAAATACCGGGGTAGCAGTGGTAGTGGCTGCCACAGGGCCTGGGACATTGGGCCCGGCGGGCCCCTGATGTTTTTTTTTTTTTTTTTTTTTTTAATAGGCCGTTACCTGCTGGTGTAACACCAGCAGGTAACAGGCCTCTTTACTTACCGATCCCCGCTCCTGCTCACTGCCGCCTGCGCTTCATATTTGCAGACCCCAGAGTATAATGATTGCAGGCCCAGGGGAGGTGAGGGAACATAAAAAACACTGTTACTTACATCTCCTGTGCTCTGCAGGCTTCGGGTCTTCTTGGTGACGTCCAGGCCAACGTCAGTATGCGTCACAATCCATGCCTGGCTCACGTGACGTCTGGTCCAACATTCAAGGAGGCAGGGAGTACGCCAGAACCAGGAACAGGTAAGTAACATTGTTTTTTATTTTTGTATCCTCCCCTGGGTCTCCGATCATTATACTCTGAGATCTAAAAAAACCCCAAATTATAATAATTGTTCATGGGTGGTCCACAATGGGACATAATACTATGTGAAGGGGCCACTATGGAGCATAATACTGTGTGAAGGGGCCACTATGGGGCATAATACTGTGGTGTGCAGGGGCCACTATGGGGCATAATAGTATGTGTAGGGACCACTATGGGGCATAATATTGGGTGTAGGGACCACTATAAGGCATAATACTGTGTGCAGGGGCCACTATAAGGCATAATACTGTGTGCAGGGGCCACCATGGGGCATAATAGTGTGTGTAGGGACCACTATGGGGCATAATATTGGGTGTAGGGGCCACTATGGGGCATAATAGTGTGTACAGGAATGTGGTTTGTACGGTGGGGGGAGCATGTCTAATTTTCTCCTTGGGGCCCAGCCATTCCTAGTTACGCCACTGGGAGGCCACCTTATTAGTCAGTCACCAGGACTACGGGATGACCAACATTCCACTGATTCATATCCTGGAAAAGATGCTTGTAAATCTGGCTGGTCAGGTGACTGGATACGTGGCACCTACATCTCACAGCCACATGAGCCCAGTGGGAGGTGAATTGGAGGAGGAGGAGGACATTGGAGCACAAGCAATGTGTTGCGAAATGGGTGGTTTTTCCACACGGGTGACAGAAGAGGAGGAGCAGGAGCAGCCGGAAGAGCAAGAGGCAGATGACCCAGACACACCGTGGCAGTATGCAGTGGAGATGGATGCAGGGAGTTGCTCTGAGTCGCTTGTGCAAATGGCCGTATGCATGCTGACTTGCTTGCGTATAGTGACAGCCTAATTGTCATCATTTGGCAGAGGGATGACTACTGGCTCTCCACCATGTTAGACCATCGCTACAGGTCAAAAATATGGGCCTTTTTTACACCCGCTGAGAGGGAGGACAAACTGAACTACTATAGAGACATGCTATGTAGTAAGTTGGCCGCTGCCTATCTGCGCCATCGTCCATCCTCTCGCATGTCTGACCGGGGGGCCCTGATCTCTCAACTTGCACTGGCATGGCAGCTGTGGGAGGGGGTGGGGGAGCAGGAGCAGTATCAGCTCCATCAGCAGCAGCATGAGCCTAGAGTCGCAAATGAGCAGCTTTCTTCAGCCGCACAGTGACGAAGCTTCTCATCAGCAGGTAGACACAGAGCAGAACCTGAACCAGCAGGTGGTGGCATACTTAGAGTGCACCCTGCCACCCATCATCGAAGATCCGCTGGACTACTGGGAAGCCAAACGGGATTTGTGGCCGTAACTGGCTGAGTTTGCCCTGGAAAAGCTCCTGCCCAGCCAGTACAGTGGCATCAGAGCAGGTGTTTAGTGCGGCGGGGGCCATAGTTACCCCAAGGAGAACTCGCCTGTTGACCCAAAATGTGGAGAGACTGACCTTTGTGAAAATGAATCAGGCATGGATCAGCCAGGATTTCCAACCATCAATGGCTGATGCCTCATGCTGCTGCCACCTCCACATTATATCGCCTTGTCACTCTATGGCCTCCTCATGCTGCTGCCACTGGGTCACTGTATGGCCTCCTAATGCTGCTGCCACTGGGTCACTGTATGGCCTCCTCATGCTGCTGCCACTGAGTCACTGTATGGCCTGCTCATGCTGCTGCCACTGAGTCAATGTATGGCCTGCTCATGCTGCTGCCACTGGGTCTCTGTATGGCCTCTTCATGCTGCTGCCACTGGGTCACTGTATGGCCTCCTAATGCTGCTGCCACTGGGTCACTGTATGGCCTCCTCACGCTGCAGCCACTGGGTCACTGTATGGCCTCCTCATGCTGCTGCCACTGAGTCACTGTATGGCCTCCTCACGCTGCAGCCACTGGGTCACTGTATGGCCTCCTCATGCTGCTGCCACTGAGTCACTGTATGGCCTCCTCATGCTGCTGCCACTGAGTCAATGTATGGCCTGCTCATGCTGCTGCCACTGAGTCACTGTATGGCCTGCTCATGCTGCTGCCACTGGGTCTCTGTATGGCCTCTTCATGCTGCTGCCACTGGGTCACTCTATGGCCTCCTAATGCTTCTGCCACTGGGTCACTGTATGGCCTGCTCATGCTGCTGCCACTGGGTCACTGTATGGCCTCCTAATGCTGCTGCCACTGGGTCACTGTATGGCCTCCTCACGCTGCAGCCACTGGGTCACTGTATGGCCTCCTCATGCTGCTGCCAACTCCACATTATGTCGCCTTGCCACTCTGTAGATATCTATGTGGAATCAGCAGACAACGATGTAAAAGGAGTGCGCTCTTTCACTCTACAGTAGGATGTTGGGCCTCTGCACGGTTCTTTCTACCTGGCACTAACATGGACCTGTAAGGCTGAGTTCACACTTGAGTTAGGTTGCCAGTTTTGGCCCCGTAACTGTCCAAAAAAGTAAAGTGTGCAGTGGTTCTAAGAGCTACGCCTGTCATGTGCGTGTCATACTGACTCACAGTATTGTGTTACTACCAAAGTAGGTTCCCTATGCGTGTTACTGCAAGGCACAGTGTTCTACACCGCTATACAGGCTCTCTGCAGACAGGAAATAGCAGGTTTTTAACGCAATTTGCCGCAAATTAATTTGTATCGAAGCAAATCTTTTTGGAAACATCGGAAAATCGGTCAAATCAAATTTTTGATAAATTCGCTCATCTGTAAATATAGTCATCAGGAGAAGTTACCATAGTAGTCTGGGATGGAGGAAGAAGTCACCAGAGGATGTATAGAGGAAACGTCACCTCTACTGACATCTCTGGAATTCTACCCAAAAATGTAAGGAAGACCAATATAAGTATATAAGTATAGTAGTTCTAGTATTATAGCAGTTATATTCTTGTATATAGGAGGTAGTATTATAGTAGTTATATTCTTGTACATAGGAGCAGTATTATAGTAGTTATATTCTTGTACATAGGGGCAGTATTATAGTAGTTATATTCTTGTACATAGGGGGTAGTATTATAGTAGTTATATTATTGTACATAGGGGGTAGTATTATAGTAGTTATATTCTTGTACATAGGGGCAGTATTATAGTAGTTATATTCTTGTACATAGGGGGCAGTATTATAGTAGTTATATTCTTGTATATAGGGAGCAGTATTATAGTAGTTATATTCTTGTACATAGGAGCAGTATTATAGTAGTTATATTCTTGTACATAGGAGCAGTATTATAGTAGTTATATTCTTGTACATAGGAGTAGTATTATAGTAGTTATATTCTTGTACATAGGGGCAGTATTATAGTAGTTATATTCTTGTACATAGGAGCAGTATTATAGTAGTTATATTCTTGTACATAGGAGGTAGTATTATAGTAGTTATATTCTTGTACATAGGAGGCAGTATTATAGTAGTTATATTCTTGTACATAGGGGCAGTATTATAGTAGTTATATTCTTGTACATAGGGGGTAGTATTATAGTAGTTATATTCTTGTACATAGGGGGGTAGTATTATAGTAGTTATATTCTTGTACATAGGAGGTAGTATTATAGTAGTTATATTCTTGTACATAGGAGCAGTATTATAGTAGTTATATTCTTGTACATAGGGGGCAGTATTATAGTAGTTATATTCTTGTACATAGGAGCAGTATTATAGTAGTTATATTCTTGTACATAGGAGCAGTATTATAGTAGTTATATTCTTGTACATAGGAGCAGTATTATAGTAGTTATATTCTTGTACATAGGAGTAGTATTATAGTAGTTATATTCTTGTACATAGGGGGGCAGTATTATAGTAGTTATATTCTTGTACATAGGAGCAGTATTATAGTAGTTATATTCTTGTACATAGGAGGTAGTATTATAGTAGTTATATTCTTGTACATAGGAGGCAGTATTATAGTAGTTATATTCTTGTACATAGGAGCAGTATTATAGTAGTTATATTCTTGTACATAGGGGGCAGTATTATAGTAGTTATATTCTTGTACATAGGAGCAGTATTATAGTAGTTATATTCTTGTACATAGGAGCAGTATTATAGTAGTTATATTCTTGTACATAGGTGTAGTATTATAGTAGTTATATTCTTGTACATTGGAGGCAGTATTATAGTAGTTATATTCTTGTACATAGGTGTAGTATTATAGTAGTTATATTCTTGTACATAGGGGCAGTATTATAGTAGTTATATTCTTGTACATAGGAGGTAGTATTATAGTAGTTATATTCTTGTACATAGGAGCAGTATTATAGTAGTTATATTCTTGTACATAGGAGGTAGTATTATAGTAGTTATATTCTTGTACATAGGAGGCAGTATTATAGTAGTTATATTCTTGTACATAGGAGGTAGTATTATAGTAGTTATATTCTTGTACATAGGAGGTAGTATTATAGTAGTTATATTCTTGTACATAGGAGTAGTATTATAGTAGTTATATTCTTGTACATAGGAGCAGTATTATAGTAGTTATATTCTTGTACATAGGGAGGTAGTATTATAGTAGTTATATTCTTGTACATAGGAGGCAGTATTATAGTAGTTATATTCTTGTACATAGGAGCAGTATTATAGTAGTTATATTCTTGTACATAGGAGGTAGTATTATAGTAGTTATATTCTTGTACATAGGAGCAGTATTATAGTAGTTATATTCTTGTACATAGGGTGTAGTATTATAGTAGTTATATTCTTGTACATAGGAGGGCAGTATTATAGTAGTTATATTCTTGTATATAGGGAGGTAGTATTATAGTAGTTATATTCTTGTACATAGGAGGCAGTATTATAGTAGTTATATTCTTGTACATAGGGGGGCAGTATTATAGTAGTTATATTCTTGTACATAGGAGGTAGTATTATAGTAGTTATATTCTTGTACATAGGAGTAGTATTATAGTAGTTATATTCTTGTACATAGGAGGTAGTATTATAGTAGTTATATTCTTGTACATAGGGGGGTAGTATTATAGTAGTAGTTATATTCTTGTACATAGGAGCAGTATTATAGTAGTTATATTCTTGTACATAGGAGCAGTATTATAGTAGTTATATTCTTGTACATAGGGGGCAGTATTATAGTAGTTATATTCTTGTACATAGGAGTAGTATTATAGTAGTTATATTCTTGTACATAGGAGGCAGTATTATAGTAGTTATATTCTTGTACATAGGAGGTAGTATTATAGTAGTTATATTCTTGTACATAGGAGCAGTATTATAGTAGTTATGTTCTTGTACATAGGGGGCAGTATTATAGTAGTTATATTCTTGTACATAGGGGGCAGTATTATAGTAGTTATATTCTTGTACATAGGAGTAGTATTATAGTAGTTATATTCTTGTTCATAGGAGGCAGTATTATAGTAGTTATTTTCTTGTACATAGGAGTAGTATTATAGTAGTTATATTCTTGTACATAGGAGGCAGTATTATAGTAGTTATATTCTTGTACATAGGAGGTAGTATTATAGTAGTTATATTCTTGTACATAGGAGGTAGTATTATAGTAGTTATGTTCTTGTACATAGGGGGCAGTATTATAGTAGTTATATTCTTGTACATAGGAGCAGTATTATAGTAGTTATATTCTTGTTCATAGGGGGCAGTATTATAGTAGTTATATTCTTGTACATAGGGGGCAGTATTATAGTAGTTATATTCTTGTACATAGGAGGCAGTATTATAGTAGTTATATTCTTGTACATAGGAGTAGTATTATAGTAGTTATATTCTTGTACATAGGAGGTAGTATTATAGTAGTTATATTCTTGTACATAGGAGGTAGTATTATAGTAGTTATATTCTTGTACATAGGAGGTAGTATTATAGTAGTTATATTCTTGTACATAGGAGCAGTATTATAGTAGTTATATTCTTGTACATAGGAGGTAGTATTATAGTAGTTATATTCTTGTATATAGGGGCAGTATTATAGTAGTTATATTCTTGTACATAGGAGGCAGTATTATAGTAGTTATATTCTTGTACATAGGAGTAGTATTATAGTAGTTATATTCTTGTACATAGGAGGTAGTATTATAGTAGTTATATTCTTGTACATAGGAGGTAGTATTATAGTAGTTATATTCTTGTACATAGGAGGCAGTATTATAGTAGTTATATTCTTGTACATAGGAGCAGTATTATAGTAGTTATATTCTTGTACATAGGGGGTAGTATTATAGTAGTTATATTCTTGTACATAGGAGCAGTATTATAGTAGTTATATTCTTGTACATAGGAGTAGTATTATAGTAGTTATATTCTTGTACATAGGGGCAGTATTATAGTAGTTATATTCTTGTACATAGGGGGCAGTATTATAGTGTTATATTCTTGTACATAGGAGGCAGTATTATAGTGTTATATTCTTGTACATAGGAGCAGTATTATAGTAGTTATATTCTTGTACATAGGAGGCAGTATTATAGTAGTTATATTCTTGTACATAGGAGTAGTATTATAGTAGTTATGTTCTTGTACATAGGGGGCAGTATTATAGTAGTTATGTTCTTGTACATAGGGGCAGTATTATAGTAGTTATATTCTTGTACATAGGGGCAGTATTATAGTAGTTATATTCTTGTACATAGGGGGCAGTATTATAGTAGTTATATTCTTGTACATAGGGGGTAGTATCATAGTAGTTATGTTCTTGTACATAGGAGCAGAATAGTATTATAGTAGTTATATTCTTGTACATAGGAGCAGTATTATAGTAGTTATATTCTTGTACATAGGAGCAGTATTATAGTAGTTATATTCTTGTACATAGGGGGCAGTATTATAGTAGTTATATTCTTGTACATAGGAGGTAGTATTATAGTAGTTATATTCTTGTACATAGGAGTAGTATTATAGTAGTTATATTCTTGTACATAGGAGTAGTATTATAGTAGTTATATTCTTGTACATAGGAGCAGTATTATAGTAGTTATATTCTTGTACATAGGAGGTAGTATTATAGTAGTTATGTTCTTGTACATAGGGGGTAGTATTATAGTAGTTATATTCTTGTACATAGGGGGTAGTATTATAGTAGTTATATTCTTGTACATAGGAGGAAGTATTATAGTAGTTATATTCTTGTACATAGGGGCGTATAGTATTATAGTAGTTATATTCTTGTACATAGGAGCAGTATTATAGCAGTTATATTCTTGTACATAGGAGGCAGTATTATAGTAGTTATATTCTTGTACATAGGAGGCAGTATTATAGTAGTTATATTCTTGTACATAGGAGGCAGTATTATAGTAGTTATATTCTTGTACATAGGAGGTAGTATTATAGTAGTTATATTCTTGTACATAGGAGCAGTATTATAGTAGTTATATTCTTGTACATAGGGAGCAGTATTATAGTAGTTATATTCTTGTACATAGGGGCAGTATTATAGTAGTTATATTCTTGTACATAGGGAGCAGTATTATAGTAGTTATATTCTTGTACATAGGGAGGCAGTATTATAGTAGTTATATTCTTGTACATAGGGGGCAGTATTATAGTAGTTATATTCTTGTACATAGGAGCAGTATTATAGTAGTTATATTCTTGTACATAGGAGTAGTATTATAGTAGGTATATTCTTGTACATAGGAGGTAGTATTATAGTAGTTATATTCTTGTACATAGGAGTAGTATTATAGTAGTTATATTCTTGTACATAGGAGTAGTATTATAGTAGTTATATTCTTGTACATAGGAGCAGTATTATAGTAGTTATATTCTTGTACATAGGGGGCAGTATTATAGTAGTTATATTCTTGTACATAGGAGCAGTATTATAGTAGTTATATTCTTGTACATAGGAGCGTAGTATTATAGTAGTTATATTCTTGTACATAGGGGGCAGTATTATAGTAGTTATATTCTTGTACATAGGAGGCAGTATTATAGTAGTTATATTCTTGTACATAGGAGGCAGTATTATAGTAGTTATATTCTTGTACATAGGAGGCAGTATTATAGTAGTTATATTCTTGTTCATAGGAGGTAGTATTATAGTAGTTATTTTCTTGTACATAGGGGCAGTATTATAGTAGTTATATTCTTGTACATAGGAGGTAGTATTATAGCAGTTATATTCTTGTACATAGGAGGTAGTATTATAGTAGTTATGTTCTTGTACATAGGAGCAGTATTATAGTAGTTATATTCTTGTACATAGGAGCAGTATTATAGTAGTTATATTCTTGTACATAGGCAGTATTATAGTAGTTATATTCTTGTACATAGGAGCAGTATTATAGTAGTTATATTCTTGTACATAGGAGCAGTATTATAGTAGTTATATTCTTGTACATAGGAGCAGTATTATAGTAGTTATATTCTTGTACATAGGAGTAGTATTATAGTAGTTATATTCTTGTACATAGGAGCAGTATTATAGTAGTTATATTCTTGTACATAGGAGCAGTATTATAGTAGTTATATTCTTGTACATAGGAGCAGTATTATAGTAGTTATATTCTTGTACATAGGAGTATTATAGTAGTTATATTCTTGTACATAGGAGCAGTATTATAGTAGTTATATTCTTGTACATAGGAGCAGTATTATAGTAGTTATATTCTTGTACATAGGAGCAGTATTATAGTAGTTATATTCTTGTACATAGGAGCAGTATTATAGTAGTTATATTCTTGTACATAGGAGCAGTATTATAGTAGTTATATTCTTGTACATAGGAGCAGTATTATAGTAGTTATATTCTTGTACATAGGAGCAGTATTATAGTAGTTATATTCTTGTACATAGGAGCAGTATTATAGTAGTTATATTCTTGTACATAGGAGCAGTATTATAGTAGTTATATTCTTGTACATAGGAGCAGTATTATAGTAGTTATATTCTTGTACATAGGAGCAGTATTATAGTAGTTATATTCTTGTACATAGGAGCAGTATTATAGTAGTTATATTCTTGTACATAGGAGCAGTATTATAGTAGTTATATTCTTGTACATACATAGGAGCAGTATTATAGTAGTTATATTCTTGTACATAGGAGCAGTATTATAGTAGTTATATTCTTGTACATAGGAGCAGTATTATAGTAGTTATATTCTTGTACATAGGAGCAGTATTATAGTAGTTATATTCTTGTACATAGGAGTAGTATTATAGTAGTTATATTCTTGTACATAGGAGCAGTATTATAGTAGTTATATTCTTGTACATAGGAGCAGTATTATAGTAGTTATATTCTTGTACATAGGAGCAGTATTATAGTAGTTATATTCTTGTACATAGGAGCAGTATTATAGTAGTTATATTCTTGTACATAGGAGCAGTATTATAGTAGTTATATTCTTGTACATATTATAGTAGTTATAGTATTATAGTAGTTATATTCTTGTACATAGGAGCAGTATTATAGTAGTTATATTCTTGTACATAGGAGCAGTATTATAGTAGTTATATTCTTGTACATAGGAGCAGTATTATAGTAGTTATATTCTTGTACATAGGAGCAGTATTATAGTAGTTATATTCTTGTACATAGGAGCAGTATTATAGTAGTTATATTCTTGTACATAGGAGCAGTATTATAGTAGTTATATTCTTGTACATAGGAGCAGTATTATAGTAGTTATATTCTTGTACATAGGAGCAGTATTATAGTAGTTATATTCTTGTACATAGGAGCAGTATTATAGTAGTTATATTCTTGTACATAGGAGCAGTATTATAGTAGTTATATTCTTGTACATAGGAGCAGTATTATAGTAGTTATATTCTTAGTAGTTATATTCTTGTACATAGGAGCAGTATTATAGTAGTTATATTCTTGTACATAGGAGCAGTATTATAGTAGTTATATTCTTGTACATAGGAGCAGTATTATAGTAGTTATATTCTTGTACATAGGAGCAGTATTATAGTAGTTATATTCTTGTACATAGTAGTATTATAGTAGTTATATTCTTGTACATAGGAGCAGTATTATAGTAGTTATATTCTTGTACATAGGAGCAGTATTATAGTAGTTATATTCTTGTACATAGGAGGAGCAGTATTATAGTAGTTATATTCTTGTACATAGGAGCAGTATTATAGTAGTTATATTCTTGTACACATAGGAGCAGTATTATAGTAGTTATATTCTTGTACATAGGAGCAGTATTATAGTAGTTATATTCTTGTACATAGGAGCAGTATTATAGTAGTTATATTCTTGTACATAGGAGCAGTATTATAGTAGTTATATTCTTGTACATAGGAGCAGTATTATAGTAGTTATATTCTTGTACATAGGAGCAGTATTATAGTAGTTATATTCTTGTACATAGTAGTTATAGTATTATAGTAGTTATGTTCTTGTACATGTAGTTATATTCTTGTACATAGGAGCAGTATTATAATA